>VFXL01000395.1:0-40050 GCA_009761765.1 Phenacoccus solenopsis | reverse complement strand
GGAACATTTCTACCTCAGGTTGAACAATCTGTAACAGATCTCAGTCGATTCAATAAGGTAGTCAAACTTTCCGCTTTCCTTCCTTTTAATACAGCGATAGACGCCTTGGAAGCGATCAACAGTATTTCCGAAGGTGAAGAAAATGTCATTCAAACGTATTATATTTCTCTTTGTGTATCCTTCGCTAAATTTTTTCTTCTATTTAGGTATTGCTCCCGATACTTTGAAATCCTTCCTAGAAGTCAAGTTTTTGAAAGGTGGAAAAAAAGCTGAACGTACGCTAGGCATTTCTGACTCCAAATTAGCTTCTAATATTTCTGAAGCTTTGGGAATAAAATGCGTGTTCACGGGCGTCGTGCCCGAAATTGTTAGAGGTATGACGAGTTCACTTTGATTATTTCTGTTGTAAATTATGTTTGTATTTTTCATTTTATTTTTTACAGGCATTCGATTTCATTTTCATAATTTAGTCAAAGGTCTTAGTGCTAAGACTGCGGCTGTAGCTCAGTTAGGTTTAGGTCATAGTTACTCCAGAGCAAAAGTTAAATTCAACGTTCATCGTGTTGATAATAATATCATACATAGTATTGCCCTTATTGACCAGTTCGATAAAGATATCAATAAATTTTCAATGAGAATGAGGTATTGTATCTTATTTTTCATCATTTTCTTGGAAATTATTAGAATAAATTGTAATACAAGATATTTGTTTCATAGAGAATGGTATTCCTATCATTTTCCCGAATTATATCTGATTGTACCGGATAACTATTTGTATGCTAAAGTTGTACAGTATGTTGGAAATAGAAAAGAGCTTTCAGAAGACAAATTAGAAGGATTAGAAGAAATTATTATGGATTCGGCCAAAGCGCAAGCTATTTTGGATGCTGCCAGAAGTTCAATGGGTATTTCATCATTATTTTTGAACTCGATGAGATTTCACTTTATGTGATTTTACGTCATCTTCCCTAACAACATATTTACATCCATAAACAGGAATGGATATTTCTCCAATCGACTTGGAAAACATTCTAAAATTCACTCATCGAGTCATAGGATTAGCAGATTGTCGTGCTTCAATTCATAAATATTTGAAGAATGGAATGTCTACTGTCGCTCCAAATCTGACTTCATTATTGGGTGAGCAAGTTGGTGCTCGATTAATATCACACGCTGGATCTTTGACTAATTTGGCAAAATACCCTGCATCAACGGTGCAAATTTTAGGAGCTGAAAAAGCTTTATTTAGGTTTGTTTTGCTGGTTCTTTGGATACTTTATGGTATTAATGAATTAATGTACCATCGCCATTTTATATTATAGAGCTTTGAAAACGAGATCGAATACTCCTAAGTATGGAATACTTTTCAATTCTTCGTACATAGGAAGAGCCAGTATGCAGAATAAAGGACGGATATCGAGATTTTTAGCTAACAAATGTTCTATCGCTTCACGTCTCGATTGTTTTGCTGGTAATCTTCATTGAAATTGAACCTCTTTTTTTTCTTTCTTATCAATCATGTATATTATGAGACACATGATCATCTATCGTAGAAACCAATGTCAACATCTTCGGTGAAAAATTACGTCAACAAGTGGAAGATCGCTTGAAATTTTTCGAAACTGGTGATTTACCACCTAAAAATATCGACGTCATGAAAGAAGCAGTAGAAGAATTCACAGAATACCAGGTATTTTCATCACTTATTTATATCTACTCTTCATTTCACTCGAGTATTTAAATTATGCTCAATTATTATTATTTTTTAATTCAAGAAAACCTTGAAACAAAAATCGGAAAAGAAGAAGAAAAAGAAGAAGCAATCTGTTGCCACCGAAGAACAGAATACTGTAGAAAGCGTTGAATTACCAGTCGACGAAACAAATGGGTTGCCGAAAAAGAAAAAGAAGAAGAAGAAGCATTCTGTTAGTAATGACCTATCCCAAGAAGAAGAAGAAGTCAGCGTTCTGGAAAACTCTGAAGAGTTGAATGGCTCACCAAAAAAGAGAAAGAAATCGAAGAGTGTAAGTAATGACGTATCACAGCAAGAAGAGAACGATGCCCAAAATAATTTGGATGAGCTCAATAGTTCACCAAAGAAGAAAAAGAGGTCCAAGGTTGAAGCGATGGAAGTTGAAGAAAGTGTAGAAACTGTGGAAGCTGCACCGAAAAAGAAAAAGAAGAAACATTCGAAAGCAAATGAATGAATCAGTTTTTTTTACGTTTCTGTTTTATGTTAATATTTTTAAATATATATTTTACTTTATATGGCGTTTTTTTTTTGTATTAAAAAGTGTATATAAAATATATGGTTGTTGAATGAGCGCAGCTGTGTGTTCAGAAAATTTCTACCTTACAGTTTTAGGTTAATATATATTTGGCTTGATGTTTGAAAATTTAGAACTTCAACAGTTTTGGAATTTTTTTTTGCTGTAACGGTTAGGGATTATCTTTTTTTTTCGCGGAATAATTATCTTTTTGATGCTAAAACAATGATATACTTTTTTTTTGTAATTAGTTGACAAAATACAATAATTTTATTGTTTATTATTTGATTGTAGGTGATTCATTCCGTATTCTGTTATTTTGCCTTTGATATAATTATAAACTTGAAAGAGTTTTTTTTTTCACTCAAATTTTCAAACTTCCGAGTAAAATAAAATATTAACATAAAGAGATAAAATTTTTTGAGCATACTATCGGATCCGTGGACAACATCTTTCTTCTAGTAATTGTCGATTTTACAAAAAAAAAATCCAGAATCGATCCACTATTATATAAGTTCCTTATAAGGAACAGGTTGAAAATAAGGCATAATAATTACGGTAAACCTCTTTATTCGTAACATTTACAAATTTAAACTTGTATAAAAAACAGAATTCGTCATTCTTAATACTTACACTTATAGGTAATCACTTTTAGTTCACGTAGGAACTTCCATAATTTGTTTTTATCAATTATGTGATTTTTCAAAATTGAGTGAATTCATGTTTGGTACATACGGTGTAAAAATTTTCACCAATCGTTTGCATCTGAATTCAGTTGTGAAAAGAGGACGTCTTTAACTTTAGGACGAGGATTTTCTTGAATGTCAGTTGCAATAGCTCCGGTTTGGCCTAACATCCACTCGAGTTCTGCAACAGATTAATTATTATAGAGGAGCTTTTTTCTCAGAGAAACAAAATGTTCATCTTCCGAATACCTACCGTCAACCGTGATATTATCGTAAAAAGCTTCAGGTCCTATGAATTGCTTTACCATATTCCCTTCGAAATAGACAAATATTGTTGGCAAATTTTTATCAGGGTAGTTGGGGATACATGTAGTCGCAATACTCTTCAGAAATTTCGTGCAACGGAATTTTTGAGCTAAATGTTCCAAATGCTGGTTAAGTAGGGCACACAAAGGTATACTGAAAAATATTGTTCATTTTAAGGTCAACTAATGCATACAGTAGATCATCTGAAGTGAGAGTCAATACACACATACCCCTGTTTGTATAAATGCAAAATTACATAAACATCTGATCCAGCTTTATTCACTTGTTCGACGTAGTCTACCGCACTGATTTCCATAACATTTCCATATTTAGATTTTTCAGCAAGAGCTTTCATTTCGGCAATTCGTTGATTTCTGTATTTTAAAAGTGCTAATTCATCTTCTTCATCTTCTAATTCATCGAGTTCGTCGAGAGTCATATTTTTCAGTTCTTTTTCATCTGTTTGAATACGAGAAAGAAGATTTGCTAGTAAATGATACATAATGATGTACCAATGATAAAAAATTTTTACTTTGGCTTTTCTGAGCAATAGTTGATTCGACTAGATTGACGATGTCGTTTTCCGATATTTCTTTTTCTTTAGGAGGAATAATTCCTTTGCTCCTGAGAATATCATTCCATTCAGTATCTTCATTTGGATCCTATAAGAGCACAAATTTATTGGTTCAAAAGCGGCGAGATATGGAGCACATAAGAGTGTTTCAATGTGTTTTGGTGTTTTGTAAGTCGTAGATTAAGATTCAAATAAAATTACCAACTTACTTGCATTTTTAATTTGTCAGTGGAGACTGATTTCAATTGTTGAATTAATATGAATGTAATAACCAAGCTACGTCGAGCTACCAGAAACTAAAGAAAGTAGAGCACTTTCTGTTATCTTTGATCAGTCAAGTGGGCAATACCATAAAAGGAAGTTGACTCATCATAATTACATGGAAATGATTACCCCTATGAATGAGAGAAATTCAGAAGTAGTGGAAGTGGAATCGACATCGAAAGCTTTTCTTCATTTTAATCACATTTCCTTCCAGTTCAAGAATAATTCATGATTTCTTGATTCTCATTTTATCGACGATTAATGTTAATCAAAGGATAATATCGGGAGTCGAACTTTTTTTTTCATCTTCAACTTTTTACACAAATACGTGTAATTATTGGTAAATACCTGTAAATACGGTAAATACGATGACTTGATTAAATTTTAAAATCGAACCTAAACTGACGAGGCATTGCAATTTATTTTCTGTAACATTCTTTGTTTTGAATGCATTTTTTTGTAATATTTGTAATTTTGTAATTGTAATCGTGAAGAAAGTTCTCTATTTAGTACTTTTATTTTTATTACTTGTTCAAACCACTGAAAACTTCTTTTCATCTTTGTTTACGAGTTTGCTGTTCAGATTTGCGAACAAAATTCATGGAAATAATTCCGTTTCAGCGTTCACTTTTAGTTGAAACAAATTTTTTCTTACCTGGATAGAGTTATTCTTCAATCATATTGTACAAAAGTAAGCTTTTCTTCCTGATGGTTCTTTATTTATTATTCATTAGATTACTTGATACATATTTCGCATAACGTGTTAAAATTATTTACGAAATGAAGCTAGAGGAAAGGAGCATGTTAGTTAAATGAATTCTGTTCTGTTTAATAGTCATTACTTTCTATTGCTCAGTGGAAATCTCTAGAAATATGTATATAACCTTATTACTAATCGTTGCAGATCTTTGAAAATGGCGTGTAACGATAAAAGCTACGAAATCTATAACAAAAATGATTGGTTGAAGAAACTAGAAAATATTCACATCCAACGTACAGATATGAATAAGCTAATAATGAACTATTTAGTGACTGGTAAGTGTAAATTGTAACATATCTGTAATTAATTCGTTATCTCTAACAAGTCCAAATCAACTTTTCAACAGAGGGCTTTAAGGAAGCAGCGGAGAAATTTCAGCAAGAATCCGGTATCGAACCTCCTATAGATTTAGACACGACTGATAACAGGATTAAAATTAGAGATGCAATTCAAAGTGGTCGTATCGAAGAAGCGATTGCTTTGGTTAATCAACTTCATCCCGAATTATTGGATAATGATAGACATTTATATTTTCATTTACAAGTACGTATCAGCAGTTGTGTTCATTGTGTTAGTGTCTTCTCTTTTATAATATCGATATTATCGATAGCAATTACAATTAATCGAGTTAATACGAGAAAGCAAAGTTGAAGAAGCACTCCATTTTGCCCAAGAAAGGCTCTCTGAAGCTGGCGAAACTGATCCTAGTATATTAAATGAGCTAGAAAGAACTTTGGCTTTGCTTGCATTCGAGGAACCAGCGAAAAGTCCATTTAGTGATTTATTAAATCAATCTCACAGACAAAAGGTATGAAAAAATTTTATATAGTGAAGTTTTCCAATGTATTCACTCTAAAGGAAATATTTTTCTAGATCGCCAGCGAGTTAAATGCTGCAATATTAAAAATGGAACATCTAGAATCGCCGGTCCCTAAGTTATTTAATTTAATGAAAATTATTTTATGGGCGCAAGATGAGTTAGATAAGAAAAAAGTTAAATATCCTCATATGACCGATATCGGATCAGCTACCATTGAAGGCCCTAAATGACAATTAGAGGAGATGTCCATTGTGGAATCACAAAGTCCGAGCAACAGTATCGAATATTAATTAAATAAAGGAGTGTTCTGAAATTTATTCAGGAATAATTAAAATTATATCTGATCCTAATTTTGTTTTTCCTCTTTTTAAAATCGAATCCCACTTGAAAAAAAAGCTCAATGCAAACACTAGTCCATGAGAATGATTATGATACATTGGTTATTTTGATAGTGCGATAAAAAGAAAAGTAAAACAAAATATGATTTTTCATCATCTGCTATTTAATATTTTTTGATTTTCAAAAAATAAAATAATTGTAAAAAATGAACATTTGATGCTTTATTGTGTGGGGTTCGATAGGTAACGTGGTTTATGATTAAGAAACAGAAATAACTGATTCAGGATTAGGTATAATTTTGAATGTTTTCATCACATCAACCTATTTCATTTGCAATTTATTAAAAATAAGAATATCTTTGTAACATGTTTTTCACGAGAGTAAACAGCGTAATGAACGATTGTCAGGTATTGTTATATAATATTTAATTTATAATTATTTTCGAGAAAAAGAAAATGGTAAGCTGCGTGAATGAATCGGTACCGATTTAATTTATTTACCTTCATCCTGAATAGATAATTAGACCAACGTTATGTATAGTAAACGTAGTTGATGTGTCGTTCGTTTCATGTAAAATCAATTCTTGAATTTTTTATTTTTTATTTTTTCCAAGTTAATCGAATTACATAACTTTAATTATGAAGTCATTAATTACGAATGAATTCATTTGAAATTTTTGTTTTTATGAAATGACAATTCGTTATGTACTTATTACTTAATTATATCTCCTATAATCATGTGTCATGAAAAAATTATATCTTTGCTTTTAAATTGAATTTTTTAGTATTTATGTTGAAAAAGATTAAAGAAGCAATAACAAAAAAAAAAAAATTATTTTGGAATCAGCTAATTTTAGCCTAATATTCGACTACGTAACGTAATTTATTGTACTATCATTATTCGAAATTCAAACGATGACGCTCGCTGAAAGAATAATACTCTTGCTTTTCATGGCGAGCTTACGAAGTCCTTATCAAAAGTGTATAGGAAATCAGAACGTGTGTTTCTTTCAATGAAAATTTATTTTCATAATGTATCCGCGTATTACGTTCATCGTAGAGAATAATTTATATCATCTATGAATTTTTAAATTGTAATCTAGGCTTTAGTAACAGAAGCAATTTACTACTTTTATATCTTTTTAATGATTATAAAAACGCGTTGTACAATTTGTAATTTGTATATAATTAGATTATATCATTTTTTTCTTCGTCTATCTTCATTTGCTACGCCTTTTCTTGGATTTTATGATATGTTGTATCTATTACGATTGATATTATTAAAAAATTTATTAGAAGATTGAGTGTTTTCATCATGTCCCAAATTTTCGAGAAATTAATTTGTTTTCTGTGAAAAACTCTCATGAATATGAAGTAGGAAATATCGGAGTAATAATGGCTTGTGCAATATATGCATAATATCAATTTGCTAACAACGTATGTAACGACAAGAATTACGGTCAATAAATTTGACTATTGCTTATTGATCTCTATTAAAAAATTTTATCTCTTTTCATTATAAATCTACTTCACTTCTGAAGGTCACAAAATGAAAATTCATCGTTCATTTAGAAAGTATAATAAACTATAGTGTTTTATGGCTCGTTATTTCTAATCCTCAAATGGATCAAATTTCCGGTCTAACGAATCGCCTAACACACAGATATATTTAAATCGACGAGGAAAACTTTTTACCAAAAAACCTAATCCCAGCGACTCTGAAAGTTATGTTACTGAAAAAGAAGAGACGAATCTTGCTATCCGTCGCCTCTAAAAAAGATAAATGACTCGATGTACCTGCTACGATACTTGTGGAAATGTTTGCAAGCGTAAAATAATGCTTATCGTTTACAAAACGAAAAACCATAATACAACGGTAAATAAAAGATGACAAACATTATCTCGAAAAATAAGAAACTTTATTTTATCAATGGAAAAAATATATCTGGTAAGCCTACGAATGTGTCTGGTAAAAGGTATAATATTCTACGCAGCAAATATTTTTCACATTTTCATTGTATGAAGGAAAAACTGAAGTTGGTTTCTGTAGATACAAAATATTTGTTTAGCACGTGTGTTATCTCAAGTTACTGAAGCTTCTGTGTTAGAAAAAAAAGTTGAAGGGTGTAATGAGTACTTCATAATTTGTCTAAATACGTAATAGCGTTTTCCGAAAGCAGGTCACATATTTTACAAAGGAATGTAATTAGGTACCTCTGGTTGGTAGATTCAGTAAGGCATCTGCGCTGCATTTACGGCATGATACGAAATGTCATCGCTGCCAAGAAAATTTAACATCCAAATTACAGACGTAATGTTTCAATAATGTTCTTGTTATTTTCTCAGCTAATTACCTCCTTCGTCTTTGCGTTGTAGAGCCTCGAGCACGAGCACTTTTTGTAATTGCTTCCAAGGTTTGTGAAAATGTATAAAATGTAGCTAAATTAACAATTACTCGAACTTTCCTATTTTAATAAGATAATATAGTTTTCCACTGAAAGAATTGTTGAATAAACTTTTTCAAGGTATTTTGGATTAGGTTAACTCTCCCCACTCCCAATCCCACTAAAAGCAGATACCCGCCTATGAAAATTGACGAGGGTATGATATTGCTTTCGAAGACTTTTATTTTTTTTAATTGAAATAAAACAAAAATTATTGTAAGATAACTTATTTTCATTCAATTTTTGAAAGTAATGCAGATATAGGTATCACAATACGAAATACGTCCTTCCTCTCTTTCCCCCCTAACTCTCAGTCTCCTTCTTTCTCTCTCTCTTTTAAATAAAGAAAAAAATAACAATTTGATGTTTTCCGCTCCTACTTTTTAGGCAGTATACTAAGGGGCTCGCCTCATTCCCTTCTAAATAGGTGATGCGATTAAATTTTTCTCAAAGAAAAAGGTATTAGCTAATTTCTTCCTATCAACATTTTATGGGTATAAAATAAATTTTTGCATAGAAATTAAAATTACATTCTGTAGTTCCCATCAGAGACGGTTTTAACATATTCCCGTTCGAGGGCGCAAAAAATCTTGCTGCCCCCGCCAAATTTTGAAAAAAATGTAAAAGTAAAGAAAAGCTTTTTCCAAACTTTTTCCTAGATTTTTACCACATAAAACCATAAATGTAATGAAAAATGAAATGCTTCTTTATTTTTGGTACAATTAAAAATCTATAAAAAATGAAAAACAAAAATCAATGAAAAAAATGGACACAAATAAGAAACATTAAGCAAACATGTACTTGTATAAGGTATTCTTAAGTAACTTTAAATTGTTTTTCTTTTTGATTTTTTTTATTGCAAATTTCTCCACAATCTCATCTGTTGGCACATCCTTCGTGATTTATGGTACAATTGCCATTTTTCTTGAGCCATTAAAATTCTTAAGAAATCCTTCACTCTTTTTAAAGCTGAAAAACTCCTTCCACCACTTACATTTGAAATTGGTAAAATAACGAAAATTTTCAAAACCACGTAGATATTTGGATATATTGTAATAAATTTTTTTATTATAATTTCTTTTAGCATTTCCGTAGCACTTTTGAATTCTGTTTCTTTGATATACTCTGTGAAAACAAAACATTCTTCAGTTAATCCAACAATTTCATCTCAACAACTGTTCAATTTTCTCATAATTTTTGTCATGTTACTTCGGTCAATTCCATAAAAACCACCACCAAACTAAAATTTTACAAAATCCTCCCATTAAATCATTGACCTGGTACTCCTGAATAATTTTTATTAAAAAAGATCCTTCTTGATTGCGTGATTTTTCTATAAACGGGGCATAAAGCAAAAATCGTATTTTTCCCATGAGGTTTCAATTTTTTGTTTTCCAAAAAATCTATTGATATTTTTCGCAGAATGTCATCATAAAAGTTCAATATGATTTTTTATTTTATTTCTTGAGAACTGCATGCATTTTTTTTTTTTCAAAAATCAAGACTTCAAATTTTTTGTAAAAAAAATTAAAATGAATCTATTTTCTCAATTTTTAAAAAACTTTACATATAAAAAAAAATGCGTAATATGAAAAAGTCTTTAAAATGTCCGCCAGTGTACTGTATGCATTCAATCAAAAAATTTTATATCCACTTCTTATATCCACTCCCCGGCCCTTCAACAGTTTACCATCAATTGGTAACCTTTCAAAAGAGCTAATGATGCGTCGTATCTCACTGCCCAAAGTGTTTTTGAAAGATTTTTTACTCTTAAAAAACAAACATCTTTTAAAGATAAATTTGCATTCGCTTGTTTGATATGTACAATCCATCAGTAAACCCCATTGACTTGATGCGCCAGAAAAAAATTATAAAGAGATAGTAAGAACGTGAAATAATCATTAGCTGCTTTGCAAGATTCTGCTGCCAAAGAACCTGCTAAGTTTAACGAATGAGCAGCGCAAGGAATATACTCAGCAAATTTATTCTGGTTTTTTATTAGAGCTTGTAAACCGTTATAAATTCCTGACATATTACTGGCATTATCATAACATTTCCCTCTGCATTTGTTCAGTTGTATACCAGATTTTAAAAGAAATTCAACTATAGTAGCTTCCATTGACATGGCTTTATGACTTCTAATCGGTATGCGTTTTGTTTAGCAAATGTAATTCTAAGAGCGTGGTTATTTTCTTCTGCTTACGAAAGTTACGACTATTGAACTGAACCGTTTTTAATCATTACTTTTATGATTTGTGCAAATTTTGAAAGGGAAGCGGCATTTTTTGTATAAGTATGAAAAAAAAGCCGCCTGGGCACGCGCCCATTGTGCCCATAGGGTAAAAACGGCTCTGGTTGCCATAGGTTATGATGAGTAAAATGACAATGAGAACCAAATATTTTAAATTGAAGATTGGTAGTTTTATGCTACTACCATAAGAAGGGTGAACGAGGGGCGTCTCTACAAGGGCATTTGGTTGGCATTTCTGTTGAAGCCGTAATAATGAATCTTGATGTTTTAAAACAATAGCAATCTTCTTCTACCTTTGGATCAATTTTTTTCTAGAGTTTGGTTTCATACCATTTTAAATTGTCTCGTTCTGTGCAAAGCAAATGTATACAGTTAAGGATACATAACTGAACCGGCCAGTAGAGAATTATAAACAAATCTCAATTTCCAAATTTTTGGAGTTGGTAGGTTTTCGAAATAAGCGGGTTGGGTTCGAAATTTCAGTTCAACATATTTTAAAGCGAGTGAAGGAAATAATAAAGGATTTCAAAATTAAAAATAATTAGGCAGGTACCCAAAAAAAAACTAAAATAAATGCTGACTTATCAACTAACAATTCCAAAAAAAAAAATATGAACATCAACGCTTGTCTGTAAGCAAGTCTTTGAGTGCCTATTACTATGTATTACTATATTAATACTCAAAAAAGTAAGTTAAGAGGAGGGTATGAAAAAAAAACAATTTTATTTTTAAAATGTTGCATTTGAACTTTTACACAATTACTCTAATTGGTAATGAGGTTCTACCACTTGAATAATGTAGTACACTATTATACATCATTCTATGCGAATATTTCGATTAGAGTTCGAAATTAATGATTTAATTACATTGGAACCGAAAACTTTGAACAGGAATTACTTCCTGAAAATGGACTGATATAAACACTATACATTTTATTAAACGAATGGCTGTAAATAACAAAAGTCCATTAATGATATTTCAAATGAAACTGACCTACCTCATTCTTAAATAGCTTACCTTCTTTGAAACGATGAGATTTGATAACTGGCAATTAATCCTTATTCAACAGTTCACAAGTATAGGCAAGTATCTAGTTACCTGTATCTATTAATAAATTCTTACCTCCAAAAGCAATATTGTTACGGTTACGTTTTCAACACTCTGATAGTAAGGTCCGGAAAAGTTGGCCATTTTTTTTATATTTGATGATAAGTACCGCTGTCTGTATTTATTGAATAAATTTATACTCAATCATCTTATTTAGGAAGCGTGCCCACACTTATCAATACAAAGTGTAGTTTTTTTAAGTTTTTGAAAATATTATTATTATTTTTTTTAATTCAAATAAGTCAATACTATTATCTTTGAGGGTGAGGGAGAGTGAGGCAAAAATTTTATTCAGGTAAATGTTTCAATTATGTTGAAAATTTCCCATATCTGCATAAAAAAACAAATTGCAAGTAGATAATTTTCAGCACAACACATACAATCATAACAAGTTGTTTTCTTTTTACTAACATAGGTCCTGCAAATCAAATCACTCTGGGAAAGTATGATATCATCTTATGATAAAAATGATAAGGCAAAATTTGATTGACTTTAAAACTCCTCCAAACCTACTCTGACATTCAGAGTTTTACCTTACGAGCCACAAGTGTGAAATGATTAAACTGAAAAATAGTATTTGTTGTCGTGGATATGTCTACACAACATTCTATTTACAGAGCTCACAAATTCTGCGTGCATGCCTCAGAGCAAAAAATTAGTCAATCAAATTTAAAAAAATCAATTTCAATGTAAAAATTTACTGCATTACGGACCTGTGTGAGATATGAGAAATAGATTTTGTTCGAAAAAATTATAACCATATAGCTAGCAAAAAAATTCATATTAGCAACCTTGATTTCTGTTATTTTTCTTATTGAAATAAGATGAATCTTATTTAATTATGCTGATTACATCTACTTCATTTAAATTACTATCAGTTGGTCCAATTACTTATTAGATAGAACCACATTTGAAAAAAAAATGAATTTATTTTAGGCAGCTCGGCAACTAGGGCTATTTGCGACTGATATTTACAAATGAATTGTACAGAAGTACTTGATTAACTTTGAATTAGTGTGTGAATTTAATAAATGCATTTAATACTAAAGGACTAAATCTCGGAAGTATGCTTTTGGCTACCGAAGAGACGAAAATTTGTAACTCTTATTTTTTAACAATTATTTTACTCTTTTTTTCTCTATAAGTCTTCACATCGTTGTATTCATTCCTTTCATACATTCCTTACCATAAGAGATTTTTTTAATAGAAAAACCTTACCACAACACATACCTAAAACCTACATTCCTTCGTTAAAAAATTTTTGTAAAAAAATCTCATTAAGTATGTAAAATATCTAAAAACTACATAATTATTCTTTTCCTCGAGCGTTTTCTTTCTTTATTTTTTATTTATTTAAAAATAAAATAATGTAAGTATGCGATAACACGAAGTTACGAACGCGTATAGCGCGCTGTAGCTTAGTTGTCCACTTTGGTTTATGGTTAGCAAATACCAAATAGGCCTAATTTGAATAAATTTTATAACGTCACTCTGAATCAAAGCACCTATACAGCCTTGAATTAAGCCTGATTTCACAACTTTATCCATCTTATTCATCGTATTCATCTATGTGACAACATTTATTTTATTAATATAGAATTTTTCCATTTCTTATATATCGCTTGGTAATCAGTTGTGCAACGTGCACATCTCGTTGAGATAATATAGATCTCAATTCATAATAATTTTGAAGGGGTGAATATTAAAACTACGTACATGAGATTTTGTTTACATATTAAAAACAGGAAACGATAAGTATGTTAATTAGGTATGTGTTAATGAAGTTTATTTCTAGGACTTGAAATGAAAAAATCCATTTTCCAGCCACTCCAACTATATAAATGAATATGCTACCTACCAAAATACTACATTCTTTACTTTTACATGCAAAAAGACGCTAGTGACTTACACAAAATGGCTCTAAATATCGTTAATAAAATGAAACGAATTAGTTCTACTCTTAACATAGCGAAAAATGTTAAAACCTGCAGACATCATTTTAACGATTCACAGAAGGGACTGAGGTAAGAAAAATCAATATTAAAAATTTTACAGAAGTTAATTTAATTTTACCATTTTTATAATTCATCATTCCAGAGAGTTTAACATTCAATTAAGTAAATTTAATGGTAACGACGGAGATTACGAATCGAAAATTAAAGCAGCTCAGCTTGTCGCTGTGGCCATACAAAGCGATGAAAAATTATCCTTGAACAATACACGTTTGTCAGAACGCAATAGAGAGGTTGGTATCTCATACTTGTACTATTCTTTAAAGATATGACTAGTATTACGCGTTTTTCATCAAATGACGGAATCGCTCTCATTTCCAGATGATACTGTACAACGTAACTGGGGCAAGGTATTGGAGATTTAAGATATGTTATAATGCCTATCAGAGTTTGGCCCCAAAATCTATGCTCACCAACGAACACTTATTGCGTATTTCTATACTTGGTTACCTGATAGAACAAGTAAGTACGTTACATCATTCATTATCACAGTATAAGCTTGTATTCAATACAATAAGTACTATGAAAATATATCTTGATTTGTTTAGTATGTATCGGCTTATATTATATTAGACGATATGTCCGATGGGGCGGAATTTCGAAGAAATAAACCAACGTGGTATAGAAAAGTAGGAATGGCGCATGCATCCACCGATGCCACTTTAATGCTACACGGTGTTTTAATCGTATTGAAACAAATTTTCAATCATCATTCAGGTTATGAGCGTTGCATCGAGATTCTAAACGAAGTAATATTTTAATAAGCTTAAGGAAACAGGACCGTTGACAGATAAGGGCAAAGAGAGCAAATTATTTTAGATTTATCACTTTCTAAACAACCCACCAAGTCAGGAAATTCTAAATTTTGATGTTGGAGAAAAAAAGGTCGAATAAATAAATTAATTAACTAATAAATATTCAACAATTTCAAAAATAAATGAAAAAGTTTTGAAAAAAAAAATGGAATGAAAAAATGTTCTATTATAATGACATGTTACAAGATTTTTGAAATATCTCAGTATTGAGAAAAAAAAATCCCAATATGAAAACGTTTGCAAGTTTAAAACATGTTAAAAAATTATAATTTTTCATTATAATTTCTCGTCTTAAGGATGTAATTTCTGAAAAGAAAAATTCTATGTGCAGTGTCGAAATTCATTTTCACTACATGCTCAACTGCCCAGTTATTGCTGTTGGCGGTTCTGCGAGGGAAACAAGTACTCTTCAATGAAGATAACGCCGAGGGAAATTAATAATTCGAATACTCCTCCTTTATTACCTATATTCAGTTTGGTATGTGGGCATCTGTCCAAGGACAAATTTTGGATTGGTGCCTTATTGCTGATATCAATAATCAAGGCTACTTCAATTGGGAAATCTATGAAAAAATCACGTTCAGCCAAATGGCCGGAAATTGTTTCTATTGCCCATTGATGACAGCTATGACCATGGTTCGTTGATATTTTCTGATAGCTAGTATATAATTGAAATGTTTGGTGATTTAAATTTTTTGTTACTTATTTAGGATTTTCTCTTTTATTTAATAAAATTTTTATTAAATTTCTGTTTTTTTCTATTTTCGGTTTTCATTCAAATCCTTCATTTTTAACATTTTTATTGTAAGTACTAATAATTTGATTTGATTTTATTTCATTTCTATTTAATTTTTTTACTCATCAATACTAAACATTTTTCATTTCATTTTCTCCTTTTCAAGCAGTATATTTTTCACTTTTTTTTTGCCTTGTTTTCATTTTTCTATCTAATATGTTTTCTATGATTATAGGCTAATTATGATTTTACTGCAGTCTACGATAAATTGGTGAATATCATGAACGAAATGGGTTTTAGAATTTTGATGGAAGTAAGTGACAATTTTGTAACGAATTATCAAGCTGATTATTCAGATTAGGAATGATGTAGATATTTGATGCAACTATTATATCTACTTATTTTCACTTTCCCAAAAAATGGGTTGTTTATTGAAATAATGTTTTTTTACACGATGTCTAGCACCATAATTATTTGTAATTTTACGCGGTTGAGAACAAAACCAATTTCCAGCTAGTGGTCCAAATTTTTTCTCATCTTAAAACTAATACTTGGGTAATTCTCTGAAAATGTCCATATTTCTGTAATCGATGTTTTTTTTGAAGAATTACGCTACAATTGAATTTTTTTTTTTTTCTATATTTATATGAGTATCTCCTCTAACTTTCCAATCGATTGAAATTGTCCTCCACCCCCCCCTAAATGGGGTTTTTTTCAACCCAAAGGTCAAAAGTTCTTAGGCCGTGGCATGTAAATGGTCACGTTTTGAATTTTCAATGTCACATAAATGATATTAAATTAATATTTTTTTGAGGAAAAACTTGGCAAAGTTGCTCAGGATAGTTGAGTGTGTATGTTAACGCTCAAAATGATGTCCAAAGTTTCCCTGCTTGACCTCCAGGAAGGTTCAAAGACCTGTAAATGGTTTATACACTCCTAGGCCGTGGCGTTTTTTGTTTGCTTCTCCTGCGGCAATGATTTTATAATTCGTTTTTCTTTGCGGTTACAATGCTTCCTTGACATCATGAGAATACACTGCCAGCATTCGAAATGTGAAATGTCATTTATTTATCACAGTCGGAAAGCAAAATTCGTAAAAATTGTTGATTCCCGGTTTTTGTGGTATTAGGCCGTGGCTTATTCTAACTCAGCCATCAAATGTCCTAGGAACCTGGAACAAAAGGGATATCGAAGATTAGTAAGTACATATAATATTCACCTATTCAATATTCTCTTAAATTAACTGTTAGAAGCTCCTTAATAAATTTTTGGCGAATTCTCTTAGGCCGTGGCTGGTTGGTTTTCATCTTAGGCCGTGGCGAAGTGTTTTTTTTTACGACCACGGCCTAGGAATTAGTGTCTTTTTGCCATTCTAAATCAATTTTAATGGGGATACACTAACAAAGATGTTATTAATTTAGGTGTTAATGGCTGTCTCTCGAAAAAAGACACTAGTTCTTAGGCCATGGTCATAAAAAGACACTTCGCCACGGCTCAAGATTAAAACCAACCAGCCACGACCTGAGAGAATTCGCCAAAAATTTACTAAGGAGCTCCTAACAGTCAGTTTAAGAGAATATTGAATAGGTGAATATTATATGTACTTACTAATCTTCGATATCCCTTTTGTTTCAAGTTCCTAGGACGTCTTACGGCTGAGTTACAATAAGCCACAAAATCGAGAATCAACAGCCACGGCCTAAGAAGTTCTTAGGTTTTGGGTAATAAAATTTCAAAAAGCCCCCCTACCCCCCCAGGGGGACATGACTTGAGCCGAATGGCATAAATGACATCAAGGACACATATACTCACTATCCCAATCAAAAAAATTCCCAATATCAACTTTTTTTTTCAGAAAAATAAAGACATCGAAATATGGACATTTTCGGAGAATTACCCACTTTCATTTGAACACATTTATTACACTAGATGCGCAAACTTTTAATCGATGAACCTTATTTGCATTCCTCCCTTCACTTCGATGAACTTAATAAAAAAAAAAAAAACAAATTCTGAGTATCGTGATAAAACTATAAGCAAAATGAAAAAAATAAAACTCTAGGTATAATATAATTTCAGAATGATTATCATGATCGTTACGGAACCAGAACAGGGAAAAATAAAGACGAAGACATTAAGAATGGTAACTTGACTTGGATGATAATCAAAGCTATAGAAAATGCTAATAGCGATCAAGAAAAAGTTTTGAAGGTAATTTCATAATTTAACGAACTGACTCAATTTCAAGATCTTTTATCATCTATTTTGAATGTTTTTCTGTCAAAGGAATGTTATGGAAAAAGAGATACCCAAAGTATTCAAGCCGTTATCGATGTCTACGAACAAATTAACATGAGACAGGTAGCAGAAGATTTTAGAAACGAATCGTACAGAAGTATTAAGAAGAAAATAATGGAATTACCAGATTCACGTTTACAGAACTCATTATTATATCCTTTACAAATTCTAAGTAAATGGTACACGACGTAATTGTTATATAATAAAGGTTTTGCAACGCCTACCGGTATTTTAATTGTAGTAAATATTCATACGCGTGTTTGTGCTCCCAAGAAGTTTGAAAATAGTCTTCATTTCCATTCCACGAAGTTGAGTGGAGGGATACAAAATTAGCCCACATATGTTCATAATTCGCATGGTGTGAGAATAACAGTACAAATGAAAAAGTGCATTTCTTAATTTTTAATTTTTATTAATTATAAATGATGCAAGCCGGGTCTCACTTGAAAACATTCAAAGATTACCATTTAGCATATTACACACGTGTTTATCGCATGACGATTTTAATACTTTTAAAGGATTGAAAACTAACCTAAAGAAAATAGTATTCGTTAGGTAATGATCTGCAAAATTGTTCCATGTATGAAAACAAAGTGAATCGAATAGAGTATTTATAATGACTGGTCTATGTTCTAATTGGTCATAAGTCACGCGTGTAACAACCAACCAGCAAGTTGGAATGTGGTAAATTACCTTGACTAACTCGTAAAATAAAAACACAAATCAGCTGATGATTCAAATCACAAACGAATTTCAGTCGTTCACTGAAAACTGAACGATATTATTTAGGAAGGTAGAAATGAAGCTACTTACATTTTATCACATTCTAGCCTTATGATTGGTCATTACGCGCATAACATATGACCAGTCAGAACCCACACCAGTTACTACCGTGCGTTCAAGTGATTCGGGTACAATCAGCGCAAAAATTTCAATTTGTTGATAACATAGAAAGAGTTGAATTACAATTTCTAAATCACAAATTATTTTTAAAATTACTTTAATTAATTGGCTGAAAAATTCATTTCAAGTTTTCAACTGCATTTCATTCTCTTTGCATTTTTGAAAAAAATCAATTTTAAATAATTGGTAAAGAGATTTTTTCGCTGATTGTACCCAACTCACTTGTACGCATGGTATAAGAATTCTATATCAAAGCAGAACGAATAATTATCGAATCGAATCGAATTTTTTAACGAATATTCGAAGATAAAGAATCGAATAATATTCGATTCTTCGATTCGAGTTATCAGCTTTAACAATCATATATGCCGCTCATATTCATACGTAGCACATAGATTGCCTACTTCATTTTGCTGAAGGGGCAGGGATATAGAAATTAAAAAATGGTCTCACCTTATTCGTAGCGAGGGATTTATCAATTCTGAAATCTTCTATTTAGACATTTCGCACGATAAAAATCGCTAGAAATTGTTTTTCCGAAAAAAAAAATGAAGTATACTAGATTTTTCAAAATTTCGAAAAAATCATATGTTTTTCAAAAAACACCCAATTCAGGTATAAGTTTAGAACATAGTGCACGAATCCCAAGTCCAAGGACTTATCGAATATTTCAGCTGCTCCGTTCGGCTTCTTACTTGGGTGGAAGATAGACATACGCGCATTTAATATTGTTGTAAGGTGAAGGTTTGACGAGTTAATGGTGAAATCGACGAACACAAATTACGTAAGAATAATTTAAACTTTTACGAAAAGTTCTCTGTTTTGATGCGATGTGATTTATGTTCAACATGCAACTTACCAATCATGTTTTACTTATAAATCGTTAACATCGTAAATAACGTATGATAAATTGCAAAACTGATATTGATATACGACCGAAACGTATTCAACATGAACTTGAACATTTATAAAAAAATAAAAATAAAAAAGGAAACGGAAAATACTCAATGCACACAGCGTCTGCAGTACTTCTTTCGGAGAGGGTTTTTATGTTGGTTCTGAACTTTTATATGAATAAATTATCACAGATACCTATACGAAAAAGAAACAAATCTGTAGAAAAACCAGCTCGAATAATTTATGCAGTTCGATAAAAAAACACTGTTTGAAAGAATTGTACTTCTTTGAACTTTGAAGTTCCATTTCTCATATCGAAGTTCTTCTATGTGAGAGGAAGTTACAAATGTTGATATCCTCGTGGTATTTCATGTTCCTCTCAACTTCAAAAATGCTCTTTCATCAAGAAGAAAAAAAATGAACTATTAAACAACAATTTATGATAAATTTATTTTTATAATTATCATTTATTCAGATAACTTCTTCGTTAATTTAATTAATACACAAAAAAAGCTGTCCAAGCTGAATCCAGTCCCTTGGTAAGTAGTTAGGCCACTGATGAAGATGGAAATTCGCTCAAGAATATTCGCATTTACTACTCCCTGGCATTTTCAAGTTTCAATCATGACATGAAAAACGGCCTACTATACCATCCAGGCCAAGAAAAGTAATAAAATCAATAATGAACATTTCACAAAATAAAGCCTTTATTTAACAAATAAGTATAAAAATCACATCACAGATATACAAAAATTAATCGTAAATAGAGGAAAATATCGAACGCAAAAAAAAATCATTCAAAGCTCAAAAGTTGCTTCAAAACTTTTTCATTGCAAAAAAAAAAAAATAATAAAAAAATAAAGAACAAAAAACAAACAAAATTCTAGGTACATAGAAAATCATAATTTTACATTCATGTTGTACCTATAGCTATATAAAATACTTGTAAGCTATACATAGGTATACTATACACATTACAACACAAATTACATCAACTTTGGAAGTTTAAGTACTTTATACGTATTAAGTACTTCTTTTAGGGTACTTGATAGGGTGGAACGATTTTTTACTATATTCCGAAAGTCTATCTAGATTTATTTTCATTGTTATAAAATGACTAATAAAATTGGAAAAAAATCAGCCCCTATATTTCAATAGGTAATAAACTCCATCTAAAATGGGATCAAAACTGAGAAATTTTATAATTCTTGAGAAAATGTCGAAAAATTAAGTTTTAAACAATTTGAGATTCTTTCATGATCACATGTGACTAAGACGGAAAAAATGTGAATATAAATTTTTTCATTTTCAACGCCTTAAAATTTTTTCTAATTCACTTAAAAACTTGATATGTTTACCTACTTTTAAAAATTAAGAATGCATCGATAATTTATCAGCAGAATGCATAATATCGACTTCATTTTTGCTTTAGTAAATTCCAGAAATACAGGGATTTAGTCAGGCAAACTGCGCTTCAAGATGTTATAATTGAATCAGGAACGTATTTCTATTTGAATTCATTTATAAGTAAAAAAAAAAAAAAACATAATATTGAGAACAACTGGAAAATAAAAACTGAATATCATCGTCTTTTGAGTCCAATGCGGTAAAAACCACATTATACAATATATACCAGAAATAAATTATCCATATAAGTTACATATTAATTTCTAAAGATAAGTAAAATATTTGAAATTTTAAGTAAATTTAAAAAGAAATTTAAATCTCCTGAAAATAAAAAAAAATTAATACTTACTGTAAATATTGGTTTCAGTCTAAGAAAAATAAAATTAAAGATAAAGCATGGTAAATTCGTCAGCAGTTTACAAACATCATCCTACAGCTCCTTGCTCGATCAGTCTTATACCATTCCATCTAACTATCCATGGCGCATGAAAAAAAAATGATCGTAAATTCTAAAACTCTCAAATCGCCAAAACTGAAATTCTTTCAATATCTATAAAATTTTCAAAGTAATTTTTTCTCTATTCTATTGGTGCAATATTGCAATCAAATCGTAAGCAAAGTCAGACCGATTTTCGAAAAAAGGTAAAAATTGTTCCACCCTAATGCTTTTTTACCGGCCTATTTATTATAATGGGACTTATCTCGTTACACACCAATAAGGACATAGAAACAAAAGAATCTTTGTTCCAGTTTCTATTTAGAAATAGGTAGTAATTAGTAGGCAAGCATTTGAATCTCCATTATTTCGAGTTGTTGAAAATCGAATTTTTGTTCTCAAAAAGTCGTCATTTGATTTAGAATTTAAGGCGTAAAAATTAACCAAGGTCTTCATAACGGTAAGCATTGTCAAAAAGCAACGTTCATTCGAATGAAACTACTTTCCTTATTCAGTCTTAACCATTATTTCCACTTCGATGTAAAATTTTCACCCATCAAAAGCGCTTAAGCAAAAAAGGCTGATGATAAAATAAAAACCTAATTCAATTACTAAAAGAAAAACGTTGAATGGTGTGAAAATAATACTGATAACTGCGAATGCTTTTCGAAATTTATTTTCGAAAACATTAACCGGAAAAAAAATAAAGAAGTCAAACTTTTTAATGAAGATTCTCGCTCGTAAAAGAAGTTATCTTTTAATATTGTAGTGGTTGTATTAGCGCGAGAAAAGCACTCCATTTATGAAATTAATCTAATAACCTACTCCACCCATGCCTGTGGCCCTGGCGGCAGACCACGGTATGTTAAATTAAAAATGAATAAAAAAGACTTGGTGTAAAAAATATTTTCTATTAAATTTAACCTTTTTCTTTCAAGGTAGTAGGTAATACCAAGTGATCATTTTACGCATACAATTTATTTTTTTCTTTCAACAACTTTCCATTTCGTGTTGAGAAAAGACATAATTTATATGAACGTAATTGATAATCTGATTGAAAAATTAATATCCTCCTTCACGACGGAAATTAAACTTCGCATAGATGCTTTGAAGCAATTGAAAATAGCATTTGTTGATTGCACACACTACCAACGTATTCGACATACCAAGCGCTAGTAAATGGGAAATGTACAGAATTGTAACAGGGTTAATAACATGACAGTGGTTTTTAGAGAACATTTTTCAAAAATGCAAAAATTTAAGAATAAAAAAAAAAAGAGAAAACATTTCAAAATACCTAAAAATAAACAACGAAATGTTCTAAAGCAAAAAGACAAATAAAAATTGAAGTAGAAAAAACGAAAAAAAAATTCAAAAAGCCCAAAAATAAACAATAAAAGTTCTAAAGCAAAAAAAAAAAAACACAAAAACCAATTAAATGAAAAATTATTCAAAAAGAAATAATTTATTTACTTTAGAAAAAAATAATTTTCCTCATTTTTGAATAATATTATTCAATTTTTGAACAATTATTCTAAACTTTAAAATATTTTTCAATTTTTAGAATTTTTTTTTCACAGAAATTTTGTTCATATTTTAGTTCTGCAAGTATGGAAAATATAACTATCAATATAAACAAAATCATCGATACTGGGCGTAACAACTCTGACAATTATACATGCCCAGCATAATAAATAGGAAAAAATATACTTTTATTTTTTTATCGCTGAACAATTTTTCATCTTCGACGTTTCATTAGTTTTGCTTTTGTTTTTATCATTTTTAGCCCTTTTTCACGTTTAAACCTTTGTATTTTTGGTTTTTTTTTTCTTATTTTTGTACATTACAAATTTTCAACTTTTTTAGCACGGGAATTTTTTTTATTTTTAAACTGTTGCATAAAATATGTTTACTTTTTACATTATCAAATAATTTTTTATTATTAAACATTTTATTGTAATTTTTATAAATTTTTTGTTAACTTTTGGATTTGGTAGTTTTTAAACTTTTTCAGATTTTTGAATTTTTTTTATTTTACCTTTCAACAATTTATAAATATTATGAGTTTTTCCACTTCAACAATTTTTTTTTGAATTTTTTGACTTGAACATTTGTAATAATTTTTCATTTTTTCTTCGCTTTACATTTTTATTTCTTTATTTTTAGACGTTTTCAATTGTTTTTCTATTTTTTCAGTTTAATTTTTGAACAGTTTTTCATTTCAAGTTTTTTATTAATGATATTTTGAATTTTTTTTGTACATTGTCATTTTGGGATATTCTTGTTAATTTTAGATTTTGTCTCTTTTAAACTTTTGAACTGTTTTGACTTTTTCAATTTTTGAACAATTTGTATTCATTACAAGTTTTCAAACTTTTAGACTTTTTCTTTAAATTTAAGATTTGAACATTAAAAAAAATTGTTTTTGAACAATATTTTTTATTCATTTATTTTTTGCTTCGCGACACTTCCTTGTTTTTTAGAGGTTTTGAATTGTTTTTTTAAATTTTTTTACACTAAAATTTTTGCATTTCTCAACAATTTTTTATAATTAGTTGTTTTTGAATTTTATAAATTTTTTGTTCATTTCAAAATCTATTAAAATATTTCTTTTTTTTACACTTTAATTTTTAATTTTTGGATTTCGTAATTTTCAAACTTCATCAAAATGGGGTTTTCATTTTTATTTTCAAAGGATTCTTTGAATTTTTTTTATGCACATTCATTTGGGGTATTTTGTTGATTTTTGGATTTTGTTTTTAAACTTTTTAAATTTTTTGAGTTTTTTAAATTTTTGATATTTAAACTACTTGTCACATATTATGATGTATTTTTAATTTTTATTCATTTTTTTTGGTTTACGACACTCACTTTCTTATTGTCTCAGGAATTTTGAATTGTATTTTATTTTGTTATATTCATAATTTTTGCTTTTTTAACTTCTAGAAATTTTTGTTAATTTCACGATCTTTTAAATATTTTTTGAACACATTCAATCTTGAACATTTTCGTTGATTTTTAGATTTTGTTATTTTGGAACGTTTTCAAATTTTTGAACAATTTGTAATCAGCAATCAAATTAGGATTTTTTTTTAATTTTTAAATTCCAATACTCAAATCAATTTTTTTTTTTTGGTGGCGTTTTTAACTGCCTTGGTTATTGAACACATTATTATTTTTATTTTAAGTTATATTTTGCCATTAGAATATTTTCTAGTCTATTTTTAGACTTTTTTAATCTTTTTTCATTTCTCTTTCACACTCGAGTTTTTGAACAATTTTTCTTTTTTAGACATTTTTTGTTAGTTTTTGAATTTTTTTTTATCTTCTTTTTGCACAATTTTTTTATCATTTTTTTTCACTTTTGAAATTTTTCATTTTTGGTAATTTTTTTTTACTTTTGGACATTTTGTATTGTTTCCTTACTTTTTGAATTGCTTATTATTTTCGTATCTTTTTTTTTTAGACTTAAAATTTTCCAACAATTTTTAATTTTTTGACGTTCTTAAATTTCCAAAATCAATATTTTTCAGTTTCAAAAATTCTTCATTTTCAGACATGTTTTGTCAATTTTTTTTTTTTTTTTTTTTTTTTGTTTATTTTTGTTTGAGTGGTGTTTTTAACTGCCAGGGTTTTTACACCACTATATCGGAAGGATTTCTAAATGAGGGTGAAGAGTTTAGTTCGTCTTAGGAATTCGAGGATGGTTTGTATTGCCTGAAAATCGTCAGATATGGGTGTGGGGTCGTTTTTAATATTTAGGGTTATTCGGATGGCACTGAAGGTTGTGCACTGGTGCAAAATGTGGGTGACAGTCAGTGGCAGCGTCTGACAGAAGGGGCATATAGGTGTTTCACGAATGCCAGCGAAAAGGTGTTGATGAGTTAATCTCGTGTGTCCTAAGCGGATTCGCGTGATCGCGATCTCCTCTTTTCTATTTAGAGAGGACAGATGTTTCCACCGAAAGATTGTCTTCTTGTGAAAGGATAATTTCGTGCAGCTTTGTGACCACTCTAACTGCCAAGTGGAGTTAGCTAGTTGGTAGAAAAGGGCCCTCGAATCCTGGGGTACAATTGATAATAATGGGGATGTAGTGGTAGCGTCTTTGGCTAGTCGGTCAACAAGTTCGTTTCCTTCTATACCAGTGTGGCTGGGGACGAATATGAACGTTATTATTTTTTGACTAGCTAACAAGTCGTGGGTTACATCGAGAATTTTGTGAATTACGGGGTGGGGACTAGACGCGCTTTGGAGTGCTGTAAGTGCACTGAGGGAATCTGAAAAAATTAAAAAGTTGATTGGCAGGGTGTTAGCAGGTAAATTTTTTATTTTCATTAGACTGTGTAATATTGCGGTGAGTTCTGCAGTGTACACTGAGGATGCAGGATGTATCTTAAAGTTTGAGGATTCTTGACCTATGGTGAATGCGTAGCCAACGTGGCCAGGGAGTTTCGAACCATCTGTGAAACACAAGGTGGAGTTAGGGTATTTAGAGAGAAGTTCGAGAAAAAGTATTTTAAATATTTCGGGTTGGGTATTTGACTTTGGGTAGCTTGCTAGGGAGAGATCAATCTTTTGCTGAATCGTGTTCCATGGTTTAGGGGTTTGCTCTTCGAAGTTGTTGGGTATGGGAAGGTGATGCTCTCTAGATGTTTCAAGAAAAGTTGAGATAGGCTCGAAGATAGGTAGTGCTAGGTTAGAAACGTGTTTTTCTATTCTTTTCATTATAGGGTGATCGCGATTAGAAGAAATTTTTGAAAGGTAGTTATTTGCAAGCACCTTTCTTCTATAAGTGGGTGATAACTTCGAATTTGAAAAAAAAATGCCACGTTTTTGACAATTTTCTACTTTTAGACATTTTCTCTATTTTTTTCTCTTATTTAAATACATATTCTTTACATTTTAGGGTTTCCGGGACTAATACATTGTTTCAGACAAGAACTTTGTATCTCTTTACTCCTCCTTGCGAGAGTGAAATTCAAACTAAGGACTGAGAAAGTATCGTTGCTTGATCAAATTTAATTCCGTAAAGATAATGCTCTTTTCTTTTAAATAAAATTAGGATGATACGAAACACATTTTTTGCTGCTAGATACACCATCGCATACCTAATTACATACCTATGTAAGGTAAAGAGGGTTAAGTTTATCTGAATAGGCTCATCTATTTTACTAAAGTAAACAAGTTAACATTTCGCGATTCAGTAAAAGCACCGGGCTGTTTTCCTTTTAAAATAGAATTAAGATATACAGAAAACTTTAAAACGGATAACTTTTTCGAAAATAATTTCCGCTAATTTTTTTTTCCCTCAAATTAAATATCTCAATAAAAATGCAAAACAACCCAAATAAAAACGACGCCGCAGAAAAAGTAATAAAAGGGTAATTTCGAGAATGCAAACTTACTGTATTTAAATAAACTTTGATAAAGGAGCAAGCGCTGTTCATAAAATTTATGAAGTGGAACTTCGTTACACGATTTTATTTTCGTTTATTCAGCCTATCCCCCCAAAGAAATAAGAAACTTATACATAGTCCATTTTTTGTCATGTACGAATAAAGTTCGAATTTATTTTTTCATTGTGTAAATTTTTTTGGCGACTTTTAAACCTGAGTAAAAAATTTTCGGTGCGTCTACAAACGCTGCTAGGTAAAACAAAGTGTCCATTTATTCTGGCAACCACACCCGAGCTTTCGCAATTTATTCAATTTGGTAGCTCGATTTTGAATAAAACTCGACCGTTTATTTTATCTAACAACCATTTGTTTCGTACAACTATATTGAGGAAAATGTCTCTGTGTTTTTTTGCACCATGGAATGAATGTATTTTTCACGAATGAAAACGTTAAGATCGAGAAAATTTTTTATTCGCTCATATAATGTCGAATGCAACATCATTATTGTGGCTGGTAAAAAATTCGCGCATTTATAAAAGTTATTGCCAACAACCGAGTTGTATTTTGAAAATTGCATTATTGCGAAGAAATACGTACACACCCGTAGCTTTTATTTTCTCACTTTTAATTACATTAAGCGAGTAAAAATAAAGATGCTTCGGATGAATAATACTGACGCCAAGTGCTAACGCAATTTGCCCGAGCAAAAATTATCGAGCTTCGAAGAAAGTTTGTTCTCCCTTAACGCCGTCAATTTCTCGAATGAAAAAAATAATACTATCGTAAGAGAATTTACAAATGACGATTCCTACATTAGTATGTACAGTCGAACATTCCAATTTATATCTTCCTTTCATAGGGTACGTTTACGTACCTCGCGGTTAAAGGAAGTTGCGAACTACGCGACGTAAATTAAACACGTACGTTGATAAAATGGAAGCAAACGCAGGTACATAGGTTTCTTTTAATCCGACAAACCTGTAGAAATAATTTGAGTTTTAGCCGGCTAAATGGTAACTTCTCATTAACACGTAAAATTATTATACATTCAAACGCGGTCGATTTGCTCGCTATGATGTAATGATTCAATTTCCGTGAATTTAGACTCGCATAAATCACTCAAGCTGCGAAATTTATGATTCATAATTTTCGGCTGCGAGATAGGATTAATGGCGTTCAGCTTTTCCTTTATAGCAGTTATCGGAGATCTTTCCCTTTTTATGTTATATTTTCCGTTCAGCTTAACGTTGTTGTTATTACTAACTACGCTATTAGTACTCAGGATTTTTTCGCTTTCGGAATTCTCATCGGCTATGCTGGGTCTTTTCTCGGCGATACCGTTGGGTAATTTTTGACTTAACGGGATTTCTTCTTTTTGCGAAAGGCTCGAACGTGGAGTGGATACTTGGTGGTGATGGTTCATTCGACAGGTATAACATGATCGCGTCTTGATCATGTATTTGTGACGTTTTTGTTTACTGATACAGCAACGACATAAATGACCGAATGTTAACTGTAACAAAAAATTCAATAGGTTAAGAAGAAAAATGTAAGCAGACATGCCACGTTACTAGATCTGAGTTTTTAACTGAGGCTAGTTCACATTTCAATAACCTTTTCAATCTCACAGGCCACGCCCATTACCGAGTTCATAAACCTTTACCTTATCACTTTCAAAAACATTTTATGGTCTCCAACTCCAACTAACCTTGCATACAAAAAAAAACCTCTCTAGGTCAATTTAGTGAGGAAATAATATACCATGCGTCCACCAACATGTTACATCTGTTTGATTCTTCTTCAGAATGGAATTTGGTACTGTGCCTGCATTGGTTCAATGGGAGTATGGGAAGCACGGTATGTAATTCTTCACGGCGATTTCCCCTAAAGTAGTGTTTCGCTTCAACTCACTCCCATATTCACTTAGGAGGCTAAAATTGAGAAATTTTAGTTAACTGCGTTCATTTTATCGTCTGACATGATACCATAACTTTGACGACAGTAACGCTTCGTTCTCCCCTGCAAAATCACGTGTGAAGCTAACTACATTTCTGGGGATAAACATTCTTATTTCTGCCATCCACAACGCCATGAAGAGAAAATCCGGGCTCAGGATAGAAGGAAAAGTCATAAGAGCAAAAAAAAGGTTGTGGAGGGTATAGGTAGATTTTTAGCGCCGATGCGTAAGTCGCGAGCCCTCAGGCCTTCGGTGGGCCCTGAAAAAATCGGGCACGGGAAAGCCCCCCCCCCCCTTTCCCCTCTGCTCAGGCCTGGCCATTTATCATCAGGAAGGGAGATTATATTGGATACGGCAAACATTATATTTTCCTCTGTTTCCGATGATGAAATACGAATTTTCATATTTGACCATTACAGCGTAAGAAAACGTAAGCAGCCATGCCACATTACCGGAGATGATTTTTTAATCGGAACTTGTTTACATTTGCAGACAGCGTTGTCATGTAAACTATTCAAGCCAGCAGGCTACATCCATTATCGAGTGTAATGCCTTCCTCCATCCTTACCTCTCCCAAAGATACTCAACAATTTGTACTACTTTTTGTCCACAAGAACCACAAAAGCGCATGACGGGTCTCTCCTAAGAAGATAATGAAAACGGCCCTTGCCCCAAATTCGGCCACAAGTGGTCCTAAATGTTGCCAATCGATGAAAAAGCTCCCCTAAAAAATTTTTAACATCCACCCCTCCTGAAAAATCGCCTCCCATATGTCGAAAATTCAATATTTTTTTACTCTGGATCGGGTGGATGAAAAATTTTGAAATTTTCATAGATGGTGGATACTATATAGGTGAATTTGTGGACATTTTTTTCAAATTTTTCGACTCATATTTTCTTGAATTTTTTGGGATTTGAAATTTTTAAGAAATTATGAATGTTTTTTTTGTGGGGGGAGGGGGGGCGTTCATGGTTGAATTTTTGTTCAT
The DNA here is from genome assembly GCA_009761765.1 of Phenacoccus solenopsis. NCBI lineage: Eukaryota > Metazoa > Arthropoda > Insecta > Hemiptera > Pseudococcidae > Phenacoccus > Phenacoccus solenopsis. Next base: position 10,387 of record VFXL01000395.1, on the reverse strand, counting down.
AATTAGCTCATACCCTAAGGCACAACATAATAATATTTTCAACTCCGCAAAGAGGGATGGAAGTTTATAAAAAAAAATGAAATGTATAACAAAAGCATCCTTTTATCATTCCTCATTCGAATGATTTATTTTTCGTTTGTTTTTTTTTTTTAGTAAAATGCATTTTATTATTTAAGTTGGTTTTTTAAATTTACCCAATTTGTTTTATTTGTAATTTTTACAATGTTTATTCACGTTTGAAATACAATTCCCATACTTTTTCTCCCAAATTTATTTCATTTTTGAAAATTATAGTTTTTCTTCAAAAATAATTTTAAAATTCGCGTCTTGATACATTTTAGTACTAATGGCTAAATACGTTTCCATTTGGTTAATAGTGAACAACGGGTATCATTGGTGGCTCCGATGGTACGGCGATTACCTTGTTCAAGTGTATTTCTCGCATCTGATATAGCGCCCTCTATCAGATCCTTTGATGCGTAATGCTAAGAGTATGACTTTTATCCTTGCATATTACATTCACATATTAATATTCAAAGGTTTACAAAGGAAAACGCCAAACAACGAAACGAAACGAAAATGAAATAACAGAAATGAAAACGAAACGCAACGAAACGAAATAAAACAAAAATCTGGAAACGCAACCACAACGAAACGAATCAAATTTTGTAAGTGCATCGTTTCTTCACAGAGAATACAGAGATGTAAAAAATTACCATTATTTCATTTTTTTTTGTCCTATTTCACCATTACGATTAAAGACTGATAGTTAAAACATACTTTTTCCATTTTCTTTTTCTGTGGGTTAGTTATCCATATTTGTAAATACTGTAATTTTTGCAGAGCTCAAACAACGAAATGAAACGAAAACGAAATAATGGAAGGAAACGGCTAGTTTTTTGCAAATGGAGATGAAACGAAACGAAACGATTAAATTGACACATGAGAAACGAAAGGAAACGAAACGAAACATGATAATCTTGAACTGGAAACGAGAAACGAAACGGTAATTTCCCAGAGCCCTGAAACGCGTGCATGAAAAGTTGAACTGTAGGTGACGGGCGAAACGATTCCTTCGCTCGTCATTCAAAGAGGTTCGATGTAACTAGTTTTCAAGTCTTTGACCAGTGCTACACTGTATCGTAGGCGCACTTTCTTTTTCATCTATAAATACAGTCGCACAGCGGTAATTATGTGCAGTTCATATGTTGTGTTCATTGGCAATACACATACCTCCCACGTTTACTCTTGTGTTATTTATTTAGACTCCTCCATGAATTACTGCAGTGCTCGAAATGGGCATCTTGCACGCTAGCGGGCATAACCGCAATACCGCATTAAACGCGCTGGAAAATAAAATAGCTTACAGTGGTGCATTGCACGCTAATGGGCATAAACGAATCAACGCGTTATTCACTGCTCTCCCAAAGCATACCTCGCAGCCAAACCGAGCTATTCCGATAAAACATTGAGGAACCAACTACCTATAAAATACAAATGCTGTCAAATGCAAAACATAAGACCTCTTCTTCCTGACTTTTCTTCCCTGAATCAAAAAAGCTGTAGTAGTTCTCATATTTATTAAAAATCCAACTAAAAATGAAAGCTTTGTACGAAATGGAAAAAGCAAAAGCCTATTACAAAAATTTCAAACCAAACAATTCTATGCTTAGGCTGACAAATTCACGGTATTTTCGGCAACCGTTTTGTTTTTGCCAAGGTGGCGATAAAATCGGAAACTGGTCAATCATTACTGTCAGCAAGGGTACATAGGGCCGTATAAATAACGCCACTAGACACCAAATAAATATTGAATTTCTTTTCCTCCAACGTATAGCGAAAGCGAGTATTTAGGAAAAGATAAAAACACGTAGACATGCCTTTTTACATTTGTACTCCTTTTTCATAATATTTCCTGCGGCGTTGAGATTTTTCGTGTAGATAGCAGATTTATTTGCACTGACGCGCTGACCGTGAAAATGTTTATATCGTTCGTTTCGCTTACACTTAAATTTTATTTTCAATGTTTACGCCGCTGTTTTCGCACGTACCATTTCAACCTTCGTAAAATCCCTTTAAGCTGGATGGAATTAGAAAAAAAAACACCACTGAATCCAAACGTATCAAGGTAGTAGAAATTATTTGGAAATTTAGGTAAACCGAGTTACCGAAAGCAGAAGTAAAATGCTTATAAATGTTTTCATTTTACAGATTAATCTTCTAAAATACCGTTGTAAACATAACATCGGCAAACTTATTCGAATTATGAATAAATTCAATAAAGATATTGTTAATTTTCGATCTAAAATTAGGCGATAAAACATTTTCTCAATAAATTACTTTACTTCCAATTAGGCACGTATTGACAATTACGAAACTTTTCATTGCATTTAATTCAGATTCTAAAACTACACAAGGGATGCAGTTGACAGTTTCGGAATTCAATACGTAACTATAATAAATAATTAAAACGTCAAATAGTCCGAATAGTGATACCTTCGAACTTTCGAACCCTTTCATTTAAAATAATCATATAGTTTACATGGAAAATTAAACTTTCCAGAAAGAACTTATAAGATACGATAGTACAATTTGGCTAACTAAAATGTCACATCAAAGTACTTCTACCAGTTTAGAAATATGAGTTGAGGGCAGCTACTGCCCCTTGTAAAAAAGCTCTACTAGTAACTAATAATGATCATTACCAATACTTAATAGTTGTGTTTTTCAATATTAATCACTACAAATCACTATTAATGGTCACTGCAAGTGCTGATTAGAAGTGACTACTACCAGAAACTTGTAGTAATCAATATTGAACAACGTTACCACCAAGTACTGGTAGTAATCATTAAGAAGTACTAGTAATCAGTACTTATGTTAAACTGAAAGTCCTGATTCAATCCCAAAAGTTAACAACATCTAAGGATATATTTCAGCTATTGGTTCACACGATAGGTGCATACGATCCTCGACTTTGTTGGTGAAGGTGCGTAATTGCACTTCAACCATAGACAAAATTAAACTCTTCCTTATGTAACGCGCGATTCACCAGTAACGGCGCGGCGTACAAATTTATCGGCGATTCAACGGTCTGCCCATATTTTAATCCGAGTCTCGCGAAACGCTCGGCGCCGAACCCTGTAGATGGACGAAGATAACTCGAGACGCATCGCAAACGCACTATCGAGTTACCTTGCCACTACGAGAATTAAATAAGAGAATAAATAAATAAAAAAATTAATTTAAATTATTTCATTCCTATTTATAGGAAATTAAATTTTGAATTGTGAAAAGTACGAGAAAAAAAAAATAAATTAGTTGATTACCCCAAACCTACCATCCTACCTACCCGACCACAATGGCTAATATTTTAGCCGCTCATCTTTATGGAACGATTATAGGCTGATATAAATATATATTTCCCTATTCGCGATATTTATATGTTTTATGGGAAATCGCTACTGGTGTGTGCACCACGCTAATATACAACGCAGGACACACCGAGAGCGGAGCAACGCGCGGACAAAGTTTGACGCAGGCTATATAGGGACTCTTTCAGGGGAGCTCCAAATACCAGACTCCGCGCTTGGAGCAACGCAGCTCTGGTTTAGCCTAGAAAAGAGAAGAAACTGTGTTGAAAAAGATAAACTCGTATAATTATTATTACTTTGTATAAATACCTACCCAAAAATCTGTATTGAATACAATACAGCAAAAACAGTAAGAACAAGCTCACGAATATGCCCGCGAAAAAGCTTATATATTAATGTGCACATTTCAATTTGCGCGAGTAACGCTTTTGTCATAGCTTGACAGTATTATTAATTAAAAATAAGTAAACTGGACGCTAACTAAGAATCTAAAGTATCAAAATCTATGTAACTCACCGCTTTACATAGACTTGAATACTTTAAATCAACCAAAACGGTACAGTTTAATTGCTATAACAATTAAACTGTTAATTTTTGTAAATCGGCCGAAAGTGCGTACACGAAAGGGTCATGACCGCGCGTCAACAGCAGGGTTGCCTATCTGTTGCGCAACGAAAAATTTTGGAAGAAAAAAAAGTAATAAAATAAAAAAAAATTAATTTGTTGTTTTTTTTTAATTTTTAATTTTGGTTTTAATTTTAATTAATTCAAAATGTTGTTTATAAAATTTCGATTAGTTATCATCCAGTTTCTTCGCCATACACAGAGGAAGCTTTTTCATCTGTGATGAGGCGGATGGAAAAGTGGTGAAGAACCGCCCGTTACACTTATATGTATTACTACAACACATTTCATCTAAGAGAAGCAAAGTACTACGTGGAAACATAACTGAGATATACTACTAGTACAAAACTAGTAATTTGAGCACTAATAGTCAACTGAAAAACTACTGACTGCATTAATGGCTGCAAAAATACTAATTGTAGTATTCATCAATTTAAATTAGTAAATAAACACAAAATATAAGATGATAAATTAGTGAAATACATGCCCCAAAATTTTCCCAATAGTAGAACTAGTACCTAGTTTCCGTAAAAATTACCTACTGGTAAAACTACTAATTTTTGTAAATACTACTGGTATTTTTCTGTACAGGATAAACTAGTACTATAATATGTTCTCAAACTTGTAATCACGTACGTGTACTAGATTAGTAAGAAACTACTACTGCTATTCTTACACTAGTAATTATTGTACAAGTAGTGAAAAATTACTACTTTACTCAAGAACTTGTAATCACGAAGTACCACTAATAGCAGGATATTGGTATTCTGCTGCTGAACTACTAGTCACTAGTAACATTTCCTACTATTCATTTATATAACTACTAGTTTACTTGTAGTTGTTAGTAGTTACCATAGTGGTTATTTCTAGTTACTAGTAGTGTTTTTGCAAAGACAGCTACGTCTCCGAAGATTAGACGTTAAGATTATGATTTTAAGTTTAGTTGCTGTTAATTCGTTGAAATATCGTTTCTAACTATCGAGTCTTACGAATTTGCTAACGAATTAGAAGTGGAATTACTCCACAATGTGACCAAATGAAGCTTAAGTCGAAAAGTCGATAGTCGATGCGAAAAGAAGTTGAAAAACCGTAAAAGCCATAAATATGTAATTCGCGAAAAACGTACGAGTAAGAAACGCGTGCGATCATCACCGAGCGATTCAATGCGCATACGAGAATGTACAAAATGGTTGGAATTCCAACTTAAAGTAGTGTTATCTTGAAGTACGGCGCGCAATGTGGTAATGTAGAAGCCAGGAGATGAGCTCCTGATTCTGAAATTCAACCCAACAAACTGCCATGACTACATCGACAACTAACTTTAACGAGTGTATATTAGCGCAGGCTGATTCAAATGGAATGATGATGTTTTTCGACGAATAGCGAGCTTCCGAGAGAGTGGTACATGAACAAATGAAGTATAATACCTCCTGGAGTGACTTCAAAGCGTCGATAAGTCCACAATTTCGTAAGTCTATTCATTTTTCTAAATTATTAAAAGACGCGGCCACGCACGAGACACTTCCGAATCAAAATCTTAACAATTATTGTTTTGAAAAGTTGGTAAAGTCACAAATATCAGAAGAGTGTATTTAGTCGAAGCTGTATAATAGGTGATATTACAGACTCCCTAACCGGTTATATTGTCAAGTCATCGCAGCCTGCTAATACTAACGAACTATATTATGAATTTTTAAGTACCTTAAGTACTATACTTAACAGAAAACAAAGCTGAGCTTCATAATGTAAAATCGGAGTTAAACAAACTCAAGGTAAATGGACAAATTTGCTACAAGTATGGTGGAAAGGGTCATTTTGTGCGCGATTGCCTCCTCAATGAAAAAAGGTTTAAGCCAAAATATTTTAATTCAAAGAATTTCGGGACATGTTGCAAGAGATTTTACGAAAGCAAAAGTAGAATATAAAAAGTATAAACTTCTTGGACATACAAGCGATAAATGTATTGTGACGAATGTACTAAACGTCCTTAATATTGCGAGGTTGCAAGATACATAAGCTAATAATATTTTTATGAAAACTGCACGTGTAAATGGCTTGAAACTGAAATACTTGGTAAATAGTGGCAGTTGCAGCGACACGGTATCAACTTAACTATTTTTGTTTCATGCGTTGTGGTCGTACTGTGTGGTGGTCGTGGCCTATTTACCTTATATAAACAGTGTATATTGAATTCATGTTCTCAGTTTGTTTCGCGATCTCGCCCTCGCTGAAAAACACTAGTTGGTAACTATTAGTGAAACTTCACTTATAGTTTTTTCGTCCAATAGTTTACTTTTAGTTCTGTGTACTACAAATGATACTGATAATGTATTAGTAGTATTACACGTATAAATATCACTCGAAGTACTCGAATAGAGAACAACCACAAAACTAAAAGTAAACTATTGGACGAAAAAACTGTTAGTGAAGTTTCACTATTACTTACCAGTAGTGCTTTTCTACGAAAGTGTTATTTTCATATATCATAGAGTTGTTATGGACTTCTTTATATACTATCTAGCGCGTCACTTTATCAGCGAGAAGCGTTGGAAAACTTAATCCGAGTAAAAATTAATTAAAAATAGGGTTAAACAAAGTAGAAAAAGGCTTAAAATGTGCATGGAAACTTCAGCTACAAATTTTGTATAATTCCGTGCCCCAAAATAAAACTATATTACATTAATTTCTTTTAAAATGCCGAAACTATTAGACATAGTTTGAAAATCGACTAGATCGGGATATTATGTAGTAGTGTTTTATGACCACTACTAATAGTGCCACTACTACTATCAACACTTTTAGTGATACTATTAGGGATATTAGTGGTGTTTTATGATAACTACTAATAGAGCCACTACTACTTTCAATACTTTTAGTACTACTATTAGTGATACTGATAGTGTTTCATTGTTACTACTACAGCGCTATTTGTAAAGTTTCATCATCACTTCTAGTCAACACTATTCATTCATGAATTGTACTATTAGTTCAGTAGTAATACGAATAGTAAAACTATTAGTTTTTCCAAAAACCAATAGTGTTTTTCTGCAAGGGCGAATAAACCTGTCTTTTGAATACTCTGCATTAGCTTATTTCTCCAGTCTTTCCTGACACTGGAAACTGGGCGTGCGCGTTCAGTACGGGTAAGGAAAATGGACAAAGAAGTCTCTAAGCACAGATATCTAGCCTGGGCTCACATGTAACATATGGGCAAGTGGAATAATTACCTAAGAAAATCCTATTGTTAGAAGCCTACATAACTCACTACTACACAGTCGACGTTCCTTAATAAAACAGTCAATTGTTAAAAATCTCTAATTAATGGTGGGTGAAGGAGAGATTAAAATTCTACAACGCTTAGTAGCGACTGCATCGCTGTCAGCTCGTGTGATATTTTCGTAAATGTTATAGAGACACGAGGGGCTATTAATGCAGATGTTGCTCCAGATACTTTCCGAATTTCTGATCTATTGATCGGACTTGATTTTTTCAATCAAGAGCACATTGTAGTTGGTACAATTAAGAAAAATTTCACGTTGAGACAATTAGGCTTATTCAGGTGTGACACAATTGAGTTTATTGATTTCAATAAGGGCAACAAGGTGAAGAATCTAACCTGTGGACAAGTTAATAGTGATGATGCAGATAGATGTAAATATTAGTATAGAAAAAGACAAAACGATTATCGTGTAGTTGTTGATCATCTAAAATTGAACGTAGTTACAGTAAGGGATCGCTACTACCACAAATTGACGACCAAGTAGACCGTTAAAGTGGTAATAATAAATACTAAACGACTCCACACCTAGCTTCAGGTTTCTATCAGCCCAGTAGATAAAACCTCTATTAGTAAAACAGCATTAATAATGCTTAATGATCATTACGAATTCCTAAGAATGCTGTTTGATCTCATTAACACCCCTTTAATGTTTCAACGTTTGATTGATGTCGTCTTAGGTGAACTACGTAATAATATTGCCTTTCTATATATATAGATAACATCATAATTCCTTCAATAACTGTAACACAAGGACTCGAACGCCTCGAGTTAGTATTACGTAAATTTTCTCACCATAAACTTACCCTTAAATTTTCGAAATGCCATTTCTTTGTTAAACAAGTCAAGTATCTTAAACGAGAGAATTCAAAGAATGGTGTAAGACTAAGTGGTAAGAAAGTTGCGAAGCAGTTACGTCAATTTTGATTTGAAAGCTTAAGTTCGTATCATTAGTGTAGGTGTGATTCTATTTCATATAGATGTAAAAGTTGCATACTAAATGTTTCAATTTGAACCCCCCTCCCCCCTTACACCTAAAAATATTTTCAAAAATACGAAAATAAAATAAAATAATTTTTGGACAATTTGCATTTTGTTATATTAGAAATTATCAGTGCACACATTTTTCACCATAAATTTTTTCAAAATCTTGGAAGTTTTGAACACATTTCAATTTTTTCGAATAGATATCAAATTTTATGAATTTTAAAAACTGAATAATTAATGGCTAACAGCTAACTTATTAATCACGGGGATACAATGGACTCGATTTAAAGTTAACTGGACTCAGAGGATAAAATAGAAGTATGTCCAATTTTTACTTCACAGGTGTTCGCGAAGTATGATTGTTTTTGAAAGTGATTTTCTACATATCAATTAAGGTTGTTTACGGGTAATGTTCCAAAAGTATGCGGAAGGGGAAAGAATGAGAGGGTCTATGAAAAATGGATTTAATAGACAATTTTTCAAAATTACCCGAAAAAAAGAAGAAATCACATTTTTTTTTCAGTATTTTTTTTACACTTTTTTATTTGCCTCCACAGACCTTTTCCATTGCCACCAATTTTTTACTAGTAACATTACATCGCCTACTCTAAATTTTAGCGCAAATAACGTACCAGTGCTTTTGAGGTAGGAAATTTCAAAACAATATTTATACAAAAAGTTTGTAGAAAATTAGTAATATTTTTTTTTTCAGTATTAGAGTTACAATGGGAACCTCCATCCAACAATACTGTAAGAGATGGAGTTGATCGATAACAAATTATTGAAACAATGGACATAATGGAGCATTTTTTAAAGCAAAATATACAAAGAAATACCTAATTTTTCACATCACTCTTTACACTCCACATCTACTCCCTATACTGTCTCCAATTTTTTGTCAAAAATTTTATATTGCATACTCAAATTTTAGCGTGAATAGCATATCTTCATTATTCTTGAACGATGAAATAAAAACCATAATTTTCAATGTAATAAAACATCATTTCTATTCCCGAAGTAATATTTTGCCATACCTGTATATTATGCGTGTATTTTTATCGGTAGCTTCATGGAATACATAAAGATTGAAAGAACTACGTCTATACAACATATAGTTGTTGAAATGTAAAATACACTAAAAAAGATGCTCAACAAAACCGAAAAAAATTCTTTCTCGATAAATACACCAGAGCAGTGAAAGAATTTTATTCAAAAATTATCTTTCAAGTATTCGGTGAAATATCAATACAACGTTCTATCCGCACATCCTTTGAAAAGCAAAAATGACGTTTATTTCTGCGAAGAAATTCACGCAAAAAAACTTGATAAAAAATTCAGCTTAGTCGGTAGAAAACTCTACGAAAAATTTCTAGAAGGATTTGATGGTATGGGAATTTTTTATGATTCCATTTTACCACTTTATTTGACAAATATTACGTATTCTGGGCTCTGGCTATACAAGAAAGGATTTAGACTGACAAAAGGGGTCGTTGTACTCGTGGTGAAGGGTGATACAATGCGGCAGATGAAAATTTGCGGTTTATTTCAACACGGTAGATATTTCACCAAGCAGGTTATTTATTATCGTCATAAAATACTTTTATAAAGTTCAAGTTATATCGGTTATATAGATGACTGATACATCATTTTTCGTTTAACAAATAATTATATTGCATTGTTTTTTCTGATTTTTTCGAGTACTCACCTTGAATGCTCTTCGAAATCTGTTCGACATGATGTTATACAATATTGGATTAATGGTGGCTGATAAGTAGTACAGAATTCCACTCGTGTAAGTCAATACGGTATACAAGGCTAAGATAGCGCTCGATGGTTTCTCCCCAGTACGTAACCGTAAATAGCTAATAGTCGTTGAGCGTGAAAAGGTGCCCAGCAAATGATGAAAGCTACCACTACAGCGACTGTAAAACAAGAACAAAGAGTTGAAAATACCGCATAATTTAAGCGAAAGAATTTCATTAAAAACAAATCACATACGCATTTCCAATAATGTAATTCCTAACTTCGTTGAAGCGGATTCTTTACACTTAGATATCTAAATTTCAATGAAAAACTAAGCTTACCTGATTTTGCGAAGTGAAAAAGGTCGGCGTAGAGAGAGATC
>VFXL01000384.1:0-70696 GCA_009761765.1 Phenacoccus solenopsis | reverse complement strand
CCTCGTTAATTAGCGTTGATGCGAGCTCGAGTAAGTAGAGATCGTATTTTTCGCACTTTAGACAGCTGTCGAATTGCGAAAATAATTTTTCTAGTTGAAATTAAAGACATGGTTAAAAGCTTAAAAAAATATAAAACTTGAAAATTTACCGAGTGCTCAGTTTGGTGATTTGTTCAGTTCGAAAGAATTGGGAAATTTAAAAAATTTCAAAAAATTACTAGCCCAAGCACAAAGGGTAGAATCGGGAGAATCGAGTAGAATTTAAAGAACACATCTAGATTTAGTAGTATTCGATGTCCAAGTTATGAATTTCTACGTTTTCAGTTGTATGGAAAATTTATCGATATCTCTCGAAAGATGAGAAAGTCTTTTCACGATCAAAATAAGTATTAATATGAAGAAAAAAAAATTGTTTTCCTCCTTCGCGAGTAAATTAATCATTGTTCGTGAAATTAGTCTTCGAAATTGATATTTTTTTGAGATATTCGATGTTTAATTTTTTTTTTTTTGGATTAACGCTAGTGAACATCGTATTTTACATTATTATACTGTATATCAACGTAGGCTAAAATTGGAAATTTAAATCGAACGAAATTCAAAGGTAATTTTACCATTTTCTTAGGTTAATAACGCCACAGCTCGTATACAAAGTAAGAAATTCAATACTCAAAATCAAAATAATCCTGTCAGCGTTGCGACGTCAATTATTACACCGCAGATAGTCACTTCAGTACCATCGTCAGTGTCGCCGAACGGTTAGTGCGAGATAATACTGCACGAAGTTTTCGCATTTATAATAATTTCATCTTGATTATTTATGATTTTTGTTTACAGTGTGCATACAATGGCCAGATGGTAAGTAACGCTGGAGACGTGAGGCATTTAAAAAAGTATTTTTATATAGATAATTTTTTTTCTCGGTAGTATACGGATTGATAATTTGCAATTGATCCGTTCGTTGAGCCATTGAGATTTAACAAAATCACATAATATACAAATGCTCGCGTATTGCGTATCCCGTTCTGTGCACGGAACCATTGCCGTAGATTGTTATTGTTATTAATGGTTTATTTATTATAACGGTGGATTGACGTAGGATGATTTTTCTTTTGCCGTGTTGTGAAAGCGTTCGTTCTCATTAATATGGTATGTTCGTTTGGCTGGTAAGTCGTAGTGTATTTGTAGGTTGCTTCTTTGTTACTACTGGCCGCGTAACGGTGTGGGGGATGATTTTGTTAAATCTCAACGATCATGGAGAACCTGATCCTTCGGTACCTGTGGCTATGTAGTCGGTAATTTGGATCGGTATTGTTGAATCGGGTTGGGAGAAAAAATGGGTCGGAGCGCAAGTAGATAATATTCGCAGAACGGATTCAATTAGTAGTAGAATGTAAAAAAAGAATTTATTATTTATTCCATTTACACGATTCGAGTTCCACAATCAGTTCTGCCTTTTCGAGGCTCGATCACTGGAAATTATTTCTTGGAAATTTTGATCTCGAGGCGACGAACTCATTTGTGTAAAAGAGAAAAAATAACGATGAAATTGGAATAAAGAAAATTCGCCGTTGTTATTTTATTTACTTAATTAATAGTAATTAATTTTTTTTGCATGTGACTGATTTTTACTGTGTGGTGATCGGGCTTTCTGAAATCATTCGTTGTTTTCTATTTTTTTTTTCCTAATCGATGATTTTTTTGAAACGCGATTTTTTTCTTCTACTTTTTTTATGTGTGGTTTTTATCATGATAAATTTTCACACATATCATCGTCGCTTATTTTTCTGTCGCTAATAGTTGAAATAACTTCTTACATCGTTGTCACAGCCAGCACCGCAGTTTTTTTTTCTACTTATTATCATTGTTTTTCAAATTCGAAGCCAACAGTGAAATTTTGGGGAATATGTTGTTGTTTTCATCATTGAAAAAAAAAAAAGGGGAAAAAACGCTGACGCGACTTACGTAAAATTTTACCAAGAAGATCGATGCACTCGAGTCCGCGGAATTTTTTTATTCACATTGAACTACTTTCAGAAAGTTGATGGCGAGATACGACGGCGAATGAGGTTGCACCAGACTCGGGACATTTTTCGTGTCGAAACATATCACTGTCGTATCGATGCCACTGGGTTGTAGCGTACGATTTGGGCGAATAGATTGAAAATTGGGAATGCGCTGCTATTTAGTTTTGATTGTGGCCACGCATGTGCTGTCTTTATACATGAATTTTTATTTTTGTAGAGTACATAGCGATTGATCTTGAAAACACCGTTTCACTCGACCTTTTTTTTTGTCATGTAAATACGCAAGTTGAATTAAATCGAACCCTCATCCTTTTCCCGAAATATCGTTTTGTAAAAATTTCATGCATGTTGTCGCGTTATTTTATTTGCGGTTTGGGCGTCCTTCGCATGAAAAATGCAGTGCAGAAAGGGCCTAATGGTTGATCGTGTCTTCTTTCGCGCATTATTTCGCGAATAACGTTCAAAGCGAATTGAACGATGTTCGGTATGTTAGTTCACGAGTTGGCCTTACGGTAGTCCTCATAGTTCGCTGATTAGGCAAATGACATTTGTTGTTGATCGTCAGTCGTTCATTGGTGTGTAGTACTCCTCACGTTACCTTTCAAGAATTGAAAAAAAAAAACATAAGGTGGTATGATGCCATTAATTTAGTCACAGTTTATACCTACATATTGTACCGAGGCTGGAAACCCTTAGTTATCGCTTACAAAACGAACTAGAATGTTGAATCTGCGATAGTTAGTACTTCATGCTCATAGGAATAATGTGAGCTTATGCTCGTAGATTTGAGCTACGTGAGGAGGTGTTATATCCATATGCTCTGTTGAGGAATTTGCTCGAATTTGTTACGAACATGAACGAGATTGCTCGTACTTAGTATATCCTCTTTTCTCAAGTTCAAGTCTAAAATAATAGCTGAGAGATGGCAACATGCGAACAAAGATACGCTCATTTTATCATTTAATACCGCAATAAAAAAATTTCAACTTCGTGTACGCCGCCACATTTCAAGGTGATTAATCCCTGCCACCCACCTCCCCTTCAGTGTAATGTGTTGAGATCAGGGTGTCTAACAGGTCATACAAGTCATCATTTCGGCCAAATGGTCAATTGGTCATACAATGCAATGTCAATCTCAATGTAAAAAGTGGTAAAATACAAAAAAAAAAAAAGTTTTTAACAGGTCATACAAGTCGTAAAAGTTATAAAAAAGTCATCATAGTCATCATTTCGTCCAAGTGTTCGTGAAAATCCTAAAAAATTCTTGAAAAAAAATCATCATTTCATCTCAAATTGAAAATAGAAAAATCGAAAAAAAAATTGTCCAAGAGGTCATACAAGCCATGAAAGTCATGAAAAAATCATCTTTCATCTCAAAATAAAAAAAATCGAAAAAAAAAAACTAGATGTGTATCAAGTCATACAGAGTCACGATAAAATAATCATTTCATCTTGAAGAAAAAAATCGAAAAAAAAAAATAGATATGTAACAAGTCATACAAAGTCACGAAAAAATCATCATTTCATCTCAAAATGAAAAAAATCGTAAACAACTGGGTGTCTAACAAGTCATACAAAATTATGAAAAAGTCATCATTTTATCTCAGATTAAGGGTATATTTCACCTACAAGGTTCTTTCTTTTTAGTATAACCAAACATCCAGGGGCGTAACTAAGGGGGGGGGGGATGGGGGGAGCTTCTCCCCAGGTGTTTTGAAAAGTTGGGAAATTTGTAATTGTTCAACGCTGAAATTGAGAACTTGAATTTTTTTTGGGAAAATAAGAATTCCAATAAATTCGAACTGATGCCAACTTATATCATGTAACATGTATAGCGCAAAACCAGGGACGTAGCCCCCTTGGATTTTGGAAAGTTAGTAAATTTGGAGTTTTAGCGTAAATTTGACCACTTGCGCAGTATTATTACAGCTATTTTTAAATTTTTTGAAGACTAAAAAAAAAAAAAGGTCAACAGTTGGTAAAATTTCATGGTATTAGTTGGCAATTTTTGGTTTTCTCCCCCCCCCCCTGAAGAAGGTCCTCAGTACGCCCCTGCAAACATCGCAAGCACTATATGTTATCTATATAGGAACCAAAATTGATAACGCTAAAAAAGTAACATTTTTGAGACTAAAATTCTTCGTGCGTTTCTTATGAAAATTTTTGAAATTCTGAAATGAAGAAGATAAGACACTTCTCTTTAATTTGTTCAGAACGAAAAATTCAAATTCCAATTTATAAGAAAGTTATAAACTGTGAAGTATGACCTCCTCAAAAGCCTATTTATTTTCGCGTTTTTCTCGACAAATAATCGCTGAATCAAAAGAACGTTCTGTGAAGTTTCTCAAATTCTTATTATAAGTGTATATTTCAAATTTCAAGTGAAACAGAAAAGTAGTATTTGAGATTCAAAGATGTACGAAAATAGCCATTTGGCAGGCAAACCAGTATGCAATCGTGTATATAAGAGTAGACCCTTAAAAAATAAAAAAATGTAAAAAAAATGTGTCTTAACAGGTCATACAAGTCATATAAGTTATAAAAGTCATCACTTTGGCTAAGTGGTCGTAAATGTCATACAAAGTCATGGAAAAGTCATCAGTTTATCTCAAATTAAAAAATAGAAAATAAATATCATGAAAAAATCATTTCATCTCAAAATAAAAATAAAAAAAAAAAACGAAAAAAAAAAGCTAGATGTGTAATAAGTCATACAAAGTCACGAAAAAATGATAATTTCATCTCAAATTAAAAAATAAAGAAATTCAAAAAAATTGTGTCTAACAGATCATACAAATAATAAAAAGTTATTTGGCAGGCAAACCAGTATGCAATCGTGTATATAAGAGTAGACCCTTAAAAAATAAAAAAATGTAAAAAAAATGTGTCTTAACAGGTCATACAAGTCATATAAGTTATAAAAGTCATCACTTTGGCTAAGTGGTCGTAAATGTCATACAAAGTCATGGAAAAGTCATCAGTTTATCTCAAATTAAAAAATAGAAAATAAATATCATGAAAAAATCATTTCATCTCAAAATAAAAATAAAAAAAAAAAACGAAAAAAAAAAGCTAGATGTGTAATAAGTCATACAAAGTCACGAAAAAATGATAATTTCATCTCAAATTAAAAAATAAAGAAATTCAAAAAAATTGTGTCTAACAGATCATACAAATAATAAAAAGTTATTTGGCAGGCAAACCAGTATGCAATCGTGTATATAGGAGTAGACCCTTAAAAAATAAAAAAATGTGTCTTAACAGGTCATACAAGTCATCACTTTGGCTAAGTGGTCTTAAAAGTCATGCAAAGTCATGGAAAAGTCATAATTTTATTTCAAATAAAAAAATAAAAAATTGAAAACAAAAACAGAAAAATATTCAAATGTAACATTGACCGGTACAAAATTTCATATGATAACCGCATTATTCAGTTTATTTTTAATTTGTTTCATTTGATGTATTGTTTTTCTACCTTACTAATTATTATTTGATTTTTTTATTCCTTGAGATTTTTTCGCCTATTCTGTTATAAAATACAATTCTTTTGTGGATCAATGGCGGCGGGGGGGGGGGAAGGGAGGGAATAGTGGTAGAATGAGATCCATAATATTGACAAGAAAAAGTTATACGTCATACAAAAGTCATCATGTGAAGATCAATTTGAGATATAGTGTACTAATTACCAGTAATCATATAAGTCCACATTAATTACATTTCTTAAGTTATTTAAAGTTCGTCAAGTTTTCTCAAATTTTGATGATAGGCCATTTTGTATCCATTTTAATCTGAATTTCTGGGGGTCATATTCTGCTCCCATCTTTTCTACGTTAATTTGATGAGAAGATATTGAAGATTTCAGAAATTTCGTGTCAAAACTTCTCAAGAAGCCATTTTGTGTTCCCTACCCTTTCAAATGTACTTGCGAAGCTGAAATTTAGATACGTATGTCTGTGTCTGTGACCCATTCTTTCATATGAGACAGGGGTCATTTACTCCCCCTCCACTCTTTTCTCGAAATTTGAGTGAGTGATCGTTTTGACATGGATCAAAAACCCCAAAAATATCTTTTTGCTTATCCGCATAAAGAGTCTCTTACCCAAGTTTGAGCCATACCTGGCTCCGCTGTGAACGAGGAAAAATGTGAATACGTACATCTGTATGGATATATAGTATAGTCGGTTTTAAGGGGGGATTTTGGGTGTCTAACCCATCCCCTCCAAGAGATTCTTTTTTATTTTTTTTTTAGGTTTTTAAATCAACTTTTTGGTAATTTAAACAATTTACTATCTTTCCCACTTGACTTTATGGAACTGATCCCCCTCCCCCTCCTTAAGCAACGATTCTCACACCGGCACTGATGTGGAGACTTCATCCTCTACGAAAGTATCGTTTTTTTCATGAAAATTCGGCCAAAAAAATCTCATAAAAATATCTTTCATCTGCGATATTGAAAGAATTATGAGGTTACAAAAATAAAAACCGTAACTCCTTCGGTATAGCCACAGCCGATGGGGGCAAGATTTTTGAGATTTTAGTACGCGTAAATGGCACGATATTTCTGGACTTTTTTTTTATCATGGATAACTGGTTGTAATGCGTATTCTACGTTTTTTTCGTTCATTCCGAGGAGTACTACGCGCTTCGATGGGTTGACGATTAGCGCAGGATGGTGCCATTTGAGATGAGGCGACGGCGAGGTATCGGTCGTATTTAGTGGCGTATAAAGGCGAGGAGGGGAGGGGAGAACACGACGAAAGAACGACCTTGTAGGATGTAGGAATTTAAATGATTTGTTAATGTGTAAAATTGCCGAAGTGCGCGACGTTTGGTTGCATGTGTAAAAATGTTTTTTTATAGCGGCCACTGCTCTTCGTGGGGTTGCGATTCAGCGTGCTGCGGCGGCAGCGAGCCGTGCCAAGATGATTGCTGCAGCGGCCGTAGCGGCGGCAGGCCAAGCGGGACCAGGTTTGGGCGGCGCCGCGACGCCTACGGCCGCCGCCTCTGCTACATCACCGCCGATGGGCGTTAGCGCTGCTACCGCGTCTGCGGCTGCGGCGCTAGCCAGACAGAATGCAGCGGCGGCGTTCGTTTCTTCACCGCAGTCTACGTTCTCAACGGCGCCGGCCACTTATTCCACCACGTAAGTATAACGCCATTCAAGAAAGTCAAAAAAAAAACAAGACCGAGTAATCAGCAACACGAGCGACGACCAAATTATCATCGCAGTACAGGCGTCTCGGGGTAGAATCGCGCGCAGGGATGTTCATTCGGCCTGTTCCAAAGTCGGGGGATGGATTGGAATCGCGAAAATTTTACTGTTGCTTTTTTTTTGAAGTCGCTTTTTTCACAGTCTTGTAGTTTACTAACATGTTGCTATGATTAACCATATGTTTTTTTTTTTTTATACTTTACTTTTCTTAAATTTCGAGTTTTGGTAGAAACGTCACGTTTACTATCTTGTATATATCTACGCGCAAAGGTATCTAGAAAATGACTGTGTAGCAGCATGAGCCTTGGAAATTTTTGTTTTCGTTCAGACTTTTTTTGTAGACACGATGAAATGTTCACGCTAGCGCTGATGGGATGTTGACGCTTCTAAATCGGTGAAAAAGAAGTGGGATGTGTTTGCCGGCTGACGTGCACTTATTAACGTGTTCGAAGCAACGTTAAATGGAAAAATCATGTTTATGCTATTCATTACTGGTGTACTTTCTGCGATGAATCAAAAAGTGCTCTAGAAAACGAACTTTTTCAATTCGAAAGGTGGAGAAAAGGAAAACATGAAAAGTACACTCGCGCAAGCCTTAAGCTGAAATATGTAATGTCCTCAACTCCAAACGCGTCAATAAAGGATCGGGAAGCGCAGAAAAATCGAAAATCAGAATTTTTTCATTTAAACGAAACTCAAAGAGCTGTGTTTGACTAATAATGTATCCAGCAACTTTTTTCAGAAATTTTTGAACCTCCCTCACAGAAGGTCAAGTGCAAGAGAAGCTCACAAATTACATGAAAGTTCGATTTCAAAACCTAAAAAATCCAGATTTTGACACCCTACGTAATACTTCTTGAAAATTGGAGTATATCCCTATTATAAGGGCTTAGGTTCAGGAGCTGTTGTCGAAACTACATCAGAAATCGATTTTAAGCCGGACTGTAATAACGGATCGTGTTACGTTACGTTCCCGTTCCGGTATCCGTTCCTGGGTCATTCCGTTACGTTCTAATTTTGGAGGTTCCGTTACGTTCCATTCTGTTCTTTACCTCTTTTTCAGTTCGAGTTGATAAAGTTATGAGTTTGAGTTTCGTCTTTTTTTTTTCTATTTTAATTTTTTTTTTATTGATGATAGACGAATAATCAATTTTAAATTTCACATAAAAAAAACGTAAGCAGCCATGCCGCATTAATGGAGCTGAGTTTTTACCTGGAGCTTGTTTTGATTTACTAATAACCTTGCTTAATCGTTCATGACTACAGGCCACACACAATACCAAGTCTGAAAACCCCTACCCTATCCTTTCCAAAAACACTTAAGAAGTTGAATTTGGCACAAATGTAGTATTTCTTGCCATGAAATAATCATGTGAACACATATTTCTCAAATTATAACTATTTGAGGTGCCTCAAATTATAACTATTTGAGGTGCCTCAAATTATCTTCAAATCTTGATAATCCGCCATTTTGGATCCATTTTGACTCAAATTTAAGAGGTCATATTCTGGTCACAAACTAATCCTACACACAAAGTTTGACCATTCTAGGCCGATTTGGTGATGAGATATGGAAGATTCATGAAATTTCCTGCAGCAATTTCCCCTCCAAAAGCCGTTTTTTGCTCCAACTCCCCTCCAAAATCACTGAGGAAGCTAAAATCAAAATACGTTTGTCACTTGGGCTCATTTTATCATATGACACAGCAATAAAAAATTTTCGACCCCTCCTGTACCCCCACCACTATTTTAGGTTGATAACCCCGCCTTCCCCCTCCAACATCATGTATGGAAGTGAATTCGGGATATAGTATACAACTTATCCCAATAACCATATGAATTCATATTAATTACATTTTTACCAACTTGAGGCTCCTCAAGCTCTACTCAAAATTTTGATAATCCGCCATTTTGAATCCATTTTGATCCAAATTCAAGAGGTCATATTGTGGTCACCAACTAACCTCACACACAAAATTTGACCTCTTTAACTTGATTTGGTGGGGAGATATGGAAGATTCAAGAAATTTCATGACTCAAAACTTCCTCAAAAAGCCGTTTTTTGATCTAACTCCTCTCAATATGCACTTAGAAGCTGAAATTTGGATATGTTAGTATCCGTGACTCACTCTTTCATATGAAATCAAAAACGAAAAATTTGAGCTATTTGCCCCTTCTCCAGCCCCCTCAAAATTTGAGTGATCCGCCATTTTGAAATTTATCGAAAAAACAAAAAAACTATTTTTGCGTATTTTCAAGAAGAGTTCCTCACCGAATTTTGAGCGAATTTTATCCACACCCGCCTGCGCAAGGCGAGTGACACAAAAAACGCAATTTCCTCAAAAACAGGTTTTTGCTAACTCTCCTCAAAATGCACTTAGGAAGCTGAAATTTAAATATGTTGGTGTCCGTGACTCACTCTTTCATATGAGATCAAAAACGAAAAATTTGAGCTATTTGCCTCTTCTCCAGCCCCCCTCAAAATTTGAGTGATCCGCCATTTTGAAATTTTTCGAAAAAACAAAAAAAGCACTTCTGCGCATTTTCAAGAAGAGTTCCTCACCAAATTTTGAGCGAATTTTATGAATACTCGCCGGCGCTACGCGTGGGGGAAAAAATATATATATACCAAAAAGTTGGACATTTGCCGGATGATTACAAATGGTCTGAAACGCAAAGATTTGAAGACCCCACCCTCCCCCGACCTTCCCTACCCAAATCAGGTAGGCTGTAATAGCTATCGTTTTTAAGTTGAAAACTCAGCTAAAAATTCACATTGCATTCGACTTGCAGGGTATTGGGAACAATTTTGCCAGTATTCAAATTTCAAAAAATGAAAACAATGTAAAATAACGGAACACTAACAAAATTGATCCGTTACGTTACTGAAATTAATAAATTGTCCGTTACGTTCCGTTACCGTTATTACAGCCCTGATTTTAAGACTTGAAGAAGCCAGATTTTGATACCTAACTCAATATTTTCGAAAATTTGGCTGGTGTAACTCCCCTCCCCCCTCGGAGGATCTTAGGTTCCGGTGCTAAGGTAAGAATGATCTGAAAAAGTGAGTCAGTCCAACGGAATACTCATATTGCGACTCGAAGGAACAAGAATTCGATTTTGCCCTCCTAAATTCTCAAGTCTGCCGCTGTGGGCGGAGGGAGAGGAGGCTTTTATGGGGTCAAAATTTGGTCCGTAAGTATTCTTTGATAAAAGCCATCCCAGAGACGAAAATTATGCAATCTCCCCCTTCCCATCCTTGTTCGTTTAGGTACCACCTCCCTCTCAAAAGATTCGACAGGACGTATTATCTTTAAGAAGAAAAACAAAAATGCAATTTCAGCGTAGATTTGTGGAGCCACGATATCAGAGATGATAATTATATTATTTGATCTACCCGGCCCTTGTTCACCGACGTACCAACCCCTAGTATAGCGTAGAACGAATTTTTTTTTTAGGTCGATCTGATTTATCGCCTATGAGTTGCAAAGAGACTTCGAAAGTATATCCAAAAAGTTGCAGCCCCCTAAGTTGATATTCATACACTCCATAATTTATATTATAAATTATAAAGTTAATTTTTTTTAAACAATTTAAATTTTTATATTCGTTTGATTATTTAAATTTTTTTTTTATATTATTAATTTTATTAATAGTAATTTTCATTTATGAAAGTTATATTAATATAATTATTTTTATTTTTAATTTTTTTAATAAAATTTTACTTGAAAAAAAAATTAGTTTTGAGAAATTAAAAAATTTTTCATGTCTAAAAAGGGAATCTTTCGAACCGTTAATCATCGATTTTGATCAATCGAAGCTTAATTGCGTGCACATCACTTGCGAACCTCACCAAAAAAATTTCAGCTGTCGAAGTTAATATGAAGGGGAGGTATGCATGTTCAAAATTTTTAGATCTCAATGAAATTATATATTAAAAAAAAAAAAAAAAAAAAAAAAAAACAACAACACGAAATGTAGTGCGCAGTGAAGAAAAACAAAGTATTTTCGTAAGAAAACACCCTACAACAGGGAGAGGGGAGAGTTAATTTTTTAGAAAGTAACGTAATTCCGGCAGATATGAACTTGGGTAGCTAAAACTTCTTGAATTCTTTATTTTGACGATATATCACTCATCTAAACCATTTTCGAAGGATTTTGAAGCTTATCATTCCGAACTCTACCCCCCCCCCTCCTCCATCAAAATACACGTATGAAATGGGGCTCATTCAAACTTTTGATATGATTATGTTCTTACCATCAAATATTTAACCAGATAGAATTTTTCTCGTATTTTACCAATGATGTATTTCATTTTAAATCTCATTGAAAAAAGGTGGGGTGAAGCAAATAATCATCGATCTCACTTGGAGATGAGGGCATTATATATTTCAGCTTGAAACTTTTGTGAGTTTATTTTCATGCGTTAAGCAGGCCAGGGTGTACTTCCTGCGGCCGCCACGTCTTACGGGCTTCCTGCCGGGTAAGTGATGGGTGGTGGATATGGTTTTTAGGTATGATATTGATACGATGTTTATATACGTATTTATTTATTTGTTCAGCTATACGGCGACCACATCGGATCCATATTTGGCTGCGGCGGCGGCGGCTGCGGTTGGACCAATTACTTACGGGGTGAATGTGGAATTTGTTTGATTGATTTTTACACCGTACAGAGTGTTTCACCTCGATGAGACTTTCGTGTTGTCGTGTAGGGCTACGTGTACGATCGTTCGCTAACCTCGGTCAGTGGTTACTGAAGGGAGCGGAGATATGGAAGTTTGAAAATTATTGTTCGCTCTGAGTAATAATCAACTTCGAAAATTTTTATTTCAATATCCAAGGCAGATGAAAATATAGTTGCCTCAAAATTTACAGTATGTAATGTGGGGTTTTAGATGAGAAATTCATTCCTATAGAGAAGATGGGATGGGAGAAATCATGAAAACCTAAGAAATTTGGTAATTTAATCAAATTTTTGTCAATAACTCGAAAAAAAAATATATTAGTCCAGGCAATCTAGGAATTGATTAGGACATAATTGCCAGCAAAAATTTTATTGTTGGAATATGTTTATGAGGTCCATAGAAGTAAAACTGCACAACTTCCCCCACCCCCACCACGCTTGCGTTCTCCCCCAGTGTGGATCTTAGCCCCCCCAAAACCAGTTTTTTGACCATAACTCGCTAAATATTGGCCTTAGAATAAAAACATGTTCTATAAAAGTTAATCTACGTCAAATTCCCGATCAAGTGATGTATCAACCATCCTTGTACCTGTAAGGGGGGGTGGGGCTACGATCATCGAAATAAGATTTTTTTTTGAAAAATACGTAAATTTTGAGGATTTTTGGCCATAACTCGCCAAATGTTGGCCCTAGGATAAAAACATGGTCTATAAAAGTTGATCTGCATCAAATTCCCGATCTAATGATCTATCAACCACCCTTCTACCTGTAAGGGAGGGTGGAGCTACGATCATCCAAATAAGTTTTTTTTGAAAAATATCAAGGTTTTTGGTGTTTTGGTTCTCAAATGAGATCCAAATGATGAAACGAATTGAGGTAGAAATCTTTATTTCACCTTTAAAAACTAAATGAATATAATTAACTGCATTAATTATAACGGACATTTTTCCCTCACGAATAACGCTAAACATACTAAGGAAAAACACACCATCGCCAGACCATGGCGACGATGAAGCGAAAACTCACGGACTCGAGAATCCGTGACACTCGGGCCGCAAAGGAAAAAAGAAAAGGAAAAACCAAAAAAACAAAAAAAAAAAAAAATTGAAAATGCATAAATGTGAACAAAACTATTTTTTTTTTTTTTTTTTTTTACGATAAAAAATACGAAAAGCGCGTATAACATTCTCAATCTTCATCTTCGATCTCTTCTACTGATACTTCAAAATTATCCCAATCATCGTCTGGAGCTGTTGGTGTGGCTGATGGTGCCTCAGGTACTTTTGTTTGTAGTTCAAGAAGATAAAGCTCTTTCAACGGTCGAATGATAACTCCGTGTTGAGTCTGGAGAGCTGCAGAGCGTTTGATGCCATCTGAGCTTTCATGTAAATGAATAATTTTTCCCAGTCTCCATTTGTCGCATTTTTTCAATTTTTCTGCTACGAGAACTATGTCTCCAACAGTAGGAGAAAATGTTACAACATTTTTTGGAAACTGATAGCGCACGTATTGTGTTCGCAAATACTGAAGATAAGATGTTCGCCATACTTTCCAGAAATTGTTGCTGAGTTCTGCTGCCTGTTTTGCGAGCTTTTGAATGGTTGTCTGTGGCTCATACTTATCTTCATGTTGTTGGGAATCATAATACGACTTTAGAAAGTGGTTAGGGGTTAACGCAGTATCGTCCCTTTCTTCAGAAGCATAAGTTAATGGACGCGAGTTCAATGTAGCAGTGATTTCTGTGAGTGCTATACGAAAAAGGGAATCTGTCATTTGAAATCCATAAAACGTTCGACTGAAAGATGCTTTCACGAGCGCTATCAAACTTTCATACGCTCCCCCCATCCACGGGGAGTGGGCAGGTAAAAATTTCCATGACCATTCATGTGTAAACCTTGACTGTAGCTGATTTTGTACTTGTATGAACTGAGGCGCATTATTGGAAAGTACAAGAGCTGGTGGTGAGTGGCGTGCAATTATACGACGGAACGCCAAGTATATTTCTTCCGAGGTCATGTTGACTAATGCTTCAAGATCTATTGCCCTTATAACAAGATCTGTGGCATTTAAAACGGAGTACTTTACTCATTGAATATAAATTGGGCCAAAGGTGTCAATACCCACATTGCACTGGGAGAGAGACCCCAATCTAAATGACTGCAGTTCCACCCCCTTGAAGATACAAGAACGGTTGATAGATCATTAGATCAAAAATTTAACGTAGATCAATTTTCATGGAACCTGTATTTATCCTAGAACCAATATTTTAGTGAGTTATGGCCAAAAACCTTCAAAATTTGTGTAGGTATTTTTCAAAAAAAACTTATTTGGATGATCGTAGCTCCACCCCCCTTACAGGTAGAAGGGTGGTTGATAGATCATTAGATCGGGAATTTGATGCAGATCAACTTTTATAGACCATGTTTTTATCCTAGGGCCAACATTTGGCGAGTTATGGCCGAAAATCCTCAAAATTTACGTATTTTTCAAAAAAAAATCTTATTTCGATGATCGTAGCCCCACCCCCCTTACAGGTACAAGGATGGTTGATACATCACTTGATCGGGAATTTGACGTAGATCAACTTTTATAGACCATGTTTTTATCCTAGGGCCAATATTTAGCGAGTTATGGTCAAAAAACTGGTTTTGGGGGGCTAAGATCCACACTGGGGGAGAATGCAAGCGTGGTGGGGTGGGGGAAGTTGTGCAGTTTTACTTCTATGGACCTCATAAACATATTCCAACAATAAAATTTTTGCTGGCAATTATGTCCGAACTCGATTATTTTTAGTGCTAATTTGCCTGGACTATATACATATATTGAGTCAGCATCTGGTTTAGAGAATTTGCTCCCTAGTTATAAACTATGGTCCGAGTCAAGCTTCTATATAGAATTTGGAGTCAAAGTATGTGGAAAAATTTTGAGCATACTATAGGGATCACGTTACAATTATTCAAAAGAGAAAACGTTTCACCTTAATATACAATTCGTCATACATTAATGTAACGTGAATTATAGCTCTTCTAGATCCTATTGAGGTGAAATATCTTGTATGCTCGATACTAGGGTAAATATTAATTTTGAATGAACTATTTTCAGG
This sequence comes from Phenacoccus solenopsis, assembly GCA_009761765.1. Taxonomy (NCBI): domain Eukaryota; kingdom Metazoa; phylum Arthropoda; class Insecta; order Hemiptera; family Pseudococcidae; genus Phenacoccus; species Phenacoccus solenopsis. The sequence goes on along the minus strand of VFXL01000384.1, from coordinate 55,670 downwards.
GAGCTATTTATCGCGGAGGTTATAATCGGTTTAGTCCGTACTGAAAAGTTGAAGTGAACGAAGAATACGAAAACGATGACCCGAAGTAAACTATAGATTAGTGTTAATGTGAATGTACAACCGGCAGCTAGTGATTATCTTTTATTATTTTTAATGTTTTCCATTGGCTTTCTCTCTCTCTCTTTCTTTGGTTTTAACGTGCGTTATATATATTTTTTTTTAAAGCTATATTATTCTGTATTTTAGTCTGCAATATGTTACCGTTAATTTTTCTTCCATCGTGGAATAACTCTCATCATTGATATCGTGTGTTCAATTTTTATTTTTATTTGGACGAGTTTTTTCTCGACCTCCTTTCAGATTAACTTTGAATGCATTCGCGGTTTTTTTTTTTATGAGCGGTATAACATTTGGTCACGATGTATACATTTATGCGTACATATCATATTAATTTGAAAAATACTGATTTGGTATAGCTTCTTGTCTGTTTTCCTGTTTGAAAAATGTTCGAAACTTTCTTTAATGTTTACTTAATATTTCGTATAATTATTCTTAATGTAAGTTGATTTAAAATTATCAGCGAATAATGTTTCCCCTTCCTTTTGTTTCCATTCGCTTCGACAGTGTTGAATTTAGTTCCTGGAAAGTAGTTTATTTACCCACAAGTTATTTTTTTTTTTCACGTTCTGCTTAGGCCCCTTTTTCATTTTTATTTCCATTCCAGTCGGACGTTTATTGTAGCATTCCGCCTCTGATGAACAATACGTATGCCTATTAGATTCCTCTGTTTACCTTTGCATTCCACTTATCCTTTTTGAATTTAGCAAAATTTGGGAACAAGTATTTAAACATAAAGGAATTTTGATTTTTTTTTTCATTTCTTTTCGGAATCTTGTGTTTTTTTTCTTTGTTTTTTACTTTGAAGTGGCATATCGATTTTATCATAACAAACACTTACTCATTGAATTTTGCGGTAAAAATTTGTACTCTGAGATATTAGGCTGTGCAGTTGTTTTTTTTTTTTTGTAATTGTATTTAACTTTATTCTTAATGGATACGAAGCTTATATGGGAATTAATTTGTGAAAAAGTCACGAATTTTGTTATTGTAATGATTCTCATTACAGAGATATTCTGGTTTCAAAGATATAGCTTAAGAACAAAGCCGATGATTTTGTATCTCTTTTATATTATGAAACTTTTTTTTTTTCAATTTTACGGCAGAAATTACTCATGTGTAATGCTTTCGTGTTGGGCGTAAATTGTGGCTTGTTATTTTACGATTCAGAATTATTCGCTTTTCTCCTCATCTTCCTTAATATTTTTTCGATTTCTTCGAATGTTCGCTGTGAATAACATAATATGTATTACGTAACTTTTTGCCCGAAAAGACTTGAAAGGCGTTCATTGTATTTATTTGTAAATCCAGTCTTATCATGTTCTGTTGACTCTCTCTAATAATTTGATTATAATTAATTTGTAAAAGACAACATAATGTTAAAGTAATCATATTATTGACGAAATAAGTACTTTTTATCGGTCACAGATAGAGCTAAGAAATACTCGAATAGGACGTAGGATTCTTATTCTTAGAAATGGCGGAATTGAGAATTCGTTCGCGAGGTGATAAAATTAGAAAGTTTGAATTGAGTGATCACGAGCCCGTCGAAATTATTATCGAGAAAAAGTTCAATGTGGTAATGTGTAATCGTTCCGTTTAAATAATTCAGATGTGGATTTTAGTTGAAATCGGAGGATTCGTAGAAGTCTGATGTTATTGATTTGTTTTATCTGTGTGAGATTGTGGAACTAGCGTATTATTTCAGTCAAACCTTTTGGTAGGTAGGTAACTATTACGTATGTTGTGGTAGCTCAAAATCTGAAACTTAAGCACAAGATAACTGCATTCATATCAGTTTGTGGTTTTATTTTATTTTTTCTTTATTTTAATTTGATATTATCTACGTGTAATATTCTTGAGATTTTTTTTTTCTTATATTCGTGAAAGAACAATCTGTTATTTTTTACATATCTCTCTTATATTATAATTTAAACTAGTGGATATATTATACGATTATTATAGTTAATTATTATTATTGTATAAATGACATTATCTATTATGAAAAAAAAAAAAGTCGAATGCTCTCTTCCGTATTTTTTTAAGTTTTTCCGTATTTTATCTTTTTTTAAAAATGTTTTCTGTTTATTTTTTGTTTATTTTTTCCTTTTTATTTTAATTTTTGATTCGAGTGAAGATAAATTACGTCTTGAAACTTTTAAATATTTTGTCAATTTTCTTTTATTTATTTTATTTTTTCTTAATTTTCATTTTCATACCGCATTTTGTGTTGTTCTATTTGAAAATATACCTTTTTATCCACACGGAGTTATTTATTTTGAATGAAGCTTCGCAACAAATTGCATATAGTTTAATTGCTGCCAAACAAAAACCAACTCGAAGTGATTTTAAACTAACGATGTGATTCTAATTCAAGAAAATATGTAATTATCAAGACTGAATAATAAGCTTACAATGTCGTTATTGAAGTCATATTAAAGCCAAATATATTAATCATCTTTGAGGATAGATAATGCATGCGATCATACGAAGAATTTCAAAATTGGAGAACTTGTCATGAAATTACTCGTTATTCAATCTTGGTAGTATAGATGCCGATAAATCAATGTATATAGTTATTCCTAAATCACTTATCTCACATAAAATGTATTTTAAAAAGAAAATAATTTGATTAATTATTGACAAGGTTGATTGTTCCAAACGTAAAGTTTGCTGCTATATGTCGGTTATACGATGCAACTCTATCGAACTACATGAATATGTCACTACTGAAAAACAAATCATATCAATGTCAACATAAAAGATGAATATTGAAAAAAAAAAATTACCATATTAATCCCTAAAGCTGATATTTTTAGAATCACCTTGAATATATGTACATATAAAAACTTTCAACTTGACAACTCCGAATTTTAAAAACTAGGCTCGTTTCAAAAAAAAGGTATGTGGTGTTGAAGTAGTTGCATACCCTACTACGCATAGGCGCAATATCAGTTAGATAGGCGTCTGGTACTTGGTGAGGTTCCTACGTTAGTTATGCACAAGCAACAAGTTAACAAGTTATGTGTGAACGCAAAAACTGCTAAAATCGAAATTGTGTTGAAATGGACGAAGAAGTCGTTGAAGAGTTTAATAATACGCTACCTGATTTAGCCGAGAAGGCTCGACAAGCAGATGATATGTTACTCCCAGAAATTTCAAAACAGAAATATCTGAAAGTTTATGAAAATTTCAGGAAGTATTTGAATGATAAAAAGGCTCCTGTCCCAGAAAATGTTTTATTGCGTTATTTCATGGAGTTATCGGAGAAAAATTTGAAACCTTCTACATTATGGTCGTTGTATTCCCGTTAGAAATATGCAATAAAATTATATAATGGTATTGATATTGATAAATTTACAAAAGTTACGGCGTTGTTGAAACGAAAATACGAAGAATATCAGCCAGTTCAGGCATGTCCTCTATCTCGAGAAGATGTTAGAAATTTTATACAATTGGCACCAGATGATATTCATCTTGCTACAAAAATAAGTAAAATTTCATCTTCAATGACGTTTAATCTTATCACTTTCAAATTTTCATAAGAAATATTCATTAGGTTTGCCCATCTCAATGACTACTCACATTTCGATTTGTAGTTCACATGAATGTTTATATAGACATTCCCCTCGTTCCAATTTTTTTATATTATTAATTATAAAATTAATTTTTTTTTATATAATTTTAGATTTTTTTATTCATTTGAATATTTAAATTTTATTATTTTTTTTATTTATGTTATTAATTTTATTAATAGTTATTTTTATTCATGAAAGTTTTATTAATATAAATTATTTTATTTATATTTTTAATTTTTTTAATAATAAATTTATTAGATGAGTTTTTAATAAAAACGATAGCTATTACAGCCTACCTGATTTGGGAAGGGAAGGTCGGGGGAGGGTGGGGTCTTCAAATCTTTGCGTTTCAGACCATTTGTAATCATCTGGCAAATGTCCAACTTTTTGGTATATATATTTTTTCCCCCACGCGTAGCGCCGGCGAGTATTCATAAAATTCGCTCAAAATTTGGTGAGGAACTCTTCTTGAAAATGCGCAGAAGTGCTTTCTTTGTTTTTTCGAAAAATTTCAAAATGGCGGATCAGTCAAATTTTGAGGGGAGCTGGAGAAGAGGCAAATAGCTCAAATTCTTCGTTTTTGATCTCATATGAAAGAGTGAGTCACGGACACCAACATATTTAAATTTCAGCTTCCTAAGTGCATTTTGAGGAGAGTTAGCAAAAACCTGTTTTTGAGAAATTGCGTTTTTTGTGTCACTCGCCTTGCGCAGGCGGGTGTGGATAAAATTCGCTCAAAATTCGGTGAGGAACTCTTCTTGAAAATACGCAAAAATAGTTTTTTTGTTTTTTCGATAAATTTCAAAATGGCGGATCACTCAAATTTTGAGGGGGCTGGAGAAGGGGCAAATAGCTCAAATTTTTCGTTTTTGATTTCATATGAAAGAGTGAGTCACGGATACTAACATATCCAAATTTCAGCTTCTAAGTGCATATTGAGAGGAGTTAGATCAAAAAACGGCTTTTTGAGGAAGTTTTGAGTCATGAAATTTCTTGAATCTTCCATATCTCCCCACCAAATCAAGTTAAAGAGGTCAAATTTTGTGTGTGAGGTTAGTTGGTGACCACAATATGACCTCTTGAATTTGGATCAAAATGGATTCAAAATGGCGGATTATCAAAATTTTGAGTAGAGCTTGAGGAGCCTCAAGTTGGTAAAAATGTAATTAATATGAATTCATATGGTTATTGGGGATAAGTTGTATACTATATCCCGAATTCACTTCCATACATGATGTTGGAGGGGGAAGGCGGGGTTATCAACCTAAAATAGTGGTGGGGTACAGGAGGGTCGAAAATTTTTTATTGCTGTGTCATATGATAAAATGAGCCCAAGTGACAAACGTATTTTGATTTTAGCTTCCTCAGTGATTTTGGAGGGGAGTTAGAGCAAAAAACGGCTTTTGGAGGGGAAATTGCTGCAGGAAATTTCATGAATCTTCCATATCTCATCACCAAATCGGCCTAGAATGGTCAAACTTTGTGTGTAGAATTAGTTTGTGACCAGAATATAACCACCTAAATTTGAGTCAAAATGGATCCAAAATGGCGGATTATCAAGATTTGAAGATAATTTGAGCACCCTCAAATAGTTTTAATTTGAGAAATATGTGTTCACATGATGATTTCATGGCAAGAAATACTACATTTGTGCCAAATTCAACTTCTTAAGTGTTTTTGGAGAGGATAGGGTAGGGGTTATCAGACTTGGTATTGGGTGTGGCCTGTAGTCATGAACGGTTAAGCAAGGTTATTAGTAAATCAAAACAAGCTCTAATTAAAAACTCAGCTCCAGTAATGCGGCATGGCTGCTTACTTTTTTTTTTTAAATAATTTATTTATAATTTTTTTGATTTATGAATTATTTTTATTTATTTTTATTTTAATAGTTAGGTAATTTAAATAGAAATCAATTTGAACCGTTAAATTCAATATTATCTCGACATTTCTCCTTAAATTTCGATACTTAGTTGATATGAATATCGATAAAGACACTAACTTCGACTAAGTATCGAAATATATATGGATATGTCGAGGCACCAATCGATTAGTGGTAGAGGTGCATGTAGATATAGACATGCACCTCGACTACATATGGAAATATAAGTAGTTATAACGAGGTGTAAATCTACTCGACATTGTCACGGATTTCGATGATCGACATTTTTATAGATGACAAGGTTTCACAGGATAAAACTGAAGCGTGAAGCGGTATTTCAGACCGCCCAAAGAGATGGTAAACTGACACTGTCATGAAGATGTCATTACATTACTGATCAGCATCGAAAGACTAAAACTTCATATCGTGCAACTTCAAAAAAGTGCGTATCACTATTTTAAATTGCTTTAAAAAAGTTTTTTCTTTGACCTTTTCATGACTTCAGAAGGATTTTGAAAGAATGGCGCGTGTTTCCATTAAATTGGAAAGCTAAAATATTTTCAATTTTTACAGGTCAATTAGCAACAAATGTTCGCTCCACTTTTGGACCTAATACGTCAAAAAGCGAAGGTAGCGCGGTTATAATAGTTTTCAATGGCATCAAAAGAACTTCATTAAAATTCTAGCTCCCTAATTCAATTTTTACACCATCCAAAATAAAGAAGAGCATATTTTGGTTTTTGAGTTGAAAATAGTTGAAATTAAATCCACACTGTATACACAACCAATAAATTTAATTGTTCATTTTTCAAAATAGTGAAATTTTCTGATTTTTGAAAACTGAAAAAATTGGCAGCTAAAAATTTTTTAGCTGTGTTTTTATCTTAAAAACGATAGCTACGTTTTACAGCCTACCTGATTTGGAAGGGAAGGGAAGGTGGGGTAGGGTGTGGTTTTCAAATCTTTGCATTGATTCAGATCATTTGTAATCATCTAGTAGATGCGCAACTTTTAGTTGTGCATATAATTATAACTATAGGCATGGAATGTCAGAAACAAGCTCGTTTCTGATAACGCAGCTATTGTAAAGACCCGTTTCGATCATCAGTATTTTCCGTAAGAAGTGGAGTTATGATATATGCGTAGCGAGTAACACGCAGCCAACATTTTGCTCGCGTCTTGTATTGTATGGATAATATTATACTTTCTAGCATATTTTTCGGAAGATATTTTGATTATAGTGATACGTAGTTTGATTTTGTATTACTTCCCACACGATGAGACTGGATTATCAATTTTAATGAGAGGTTATCTAATCGTATCAATAAAAAACGAAGATGTTATTTTAAAACGAATTCGCAGTTACTGACTTATATCCAATTTCATATTACTCGAAATTATTTTTCTCATACATTCGCAGAAGATCCACAAGTCTTTTCTACTTTGTGCGCGTCTCTAAGGAAAAAAACGAACTTTGTTATAAAAACAAATCAGGTAGGCTGTAATAGCTATCGTTTTGTTAAAAACTCAGCTAATTACCAGGGCTGTTAACTTAAACGTATATTAGTTAAATTCAGTTAAAGTTTTAGTCTTCCAAAACAAAAATAAGAGTTAAAGTTTGCAGTTTTATTCTTTTCACTTAAAGTTTAAGTTATAGTTAAAGTTGATGTAAACTAATTTTAACTTAAATAAAATAAAAGTTTAGAGTTAAGGTTAAAGTTAAATTCTTCTTTATAGTTAAAAAAGTTAAAGTTAAAGTTAGTTAAAGTTTAATTCTTCTTCTAAAATAGTTGAAGAAGTTGAAGTTATGATGAAATAATGTAGTTACCGATTATATCATATTCGCTTTTTATGTACGATGAAAAGATGAAATAAGACATAAGAGTTTCCAAATTTGATAAATCAAGCGTTCACAAAAATGTAAAATGAATTTAATTAAAAATTTTTCACATTTAAAATTTTAATTTTCAAAACCACTTATTATTTCACAGTAACAAAAGATCATTAATAATAGACCCTTTGAGACTGCATCGTAAAGGGTCTAAAATGAACCTCAATTTGCTGAATGTTCGTTCAAAATAATGGAAAATTGGAAATTGGCTTGAGACTTTAACCCAAACGATTTTTTTTTAAGTTTAAGTTAAAGTTTGATTTAGTTTTAGGGACTGAAAATATTAGTTAAAGTTTTATTCAGTTACACATATTGGGATTTATAGTTATGGTTAAATTCAGTTATATTCTTAATACGTGAAAATACGAGTCAGTTTGAGTTAAAGTTAAGAGTTTTAGTTATTGTTAACAGCCCTGCTAATTACATTCCTATTATTACAAATTAGTTGCAATGAACTTAATGGTGATAATCGCGTTCATTTTTTTGCAATATGTGGCAAGCTTCCACTGTACCAATACAGGTATAAAGCCAATCATTCACCAAGAAGATATAAATATGGCGACTACACCTATTTTTGACAAATTCACCTACGTAGATAAAACTAGGTATGTCCTTGAATTGCTCAATGATAACAAGAAGAGATGCTTCTTTTCAAGGCCAAGGAGATTCGGTAAAACAATTTTTCTTCGTACGGTTCAAGCCATTTTTGATCATTGTCGAAAGGTAGAAGAAATTTTTAAAGGAACTTATATCTCGAAAGAAACAAGTTACAATTGGCCGAAATATCCTGTTATGTATTTCGATTTCAGCGTTCATTCACTACAAGACGCCTTCTTTAGAGCATTAAACAGCTTCAAAGAAGAGGAAAATATATCGAATATTCTAGAGGAATGTGTCTGCACACCAACAGAAAATGAAACGAATGGTTACCCGCTTCAAGTACGGGAGTTTTATGAAATTTTATGCACCATATATACATTACGTGAACAACCTGTTGTTATACTGATTGATGAATACGACCATCCAATTTTAGATAATGCTGACAACCCCAGAGCTATGGAGTATATCACGTATTTCCTGAAAAAGTTTTTTATAGAAATGAAGGCATCAGCTGATTTAATAAAATTAGCTGTAGTAACTGGAATTACTCGCTCTTCTTTTCTTAATATTGTATCCACTAGCGGTGACTTCACCGATATTTCAGATGACAGAAAGTATGGGGCAATAGCTGGTGTGTCAGAACAAGAGTTGACAGAATATTTTCAACCTGAAATTGAGAGAACTGCCCATATACGTAATGTTGGCCAGGATGTTATTCGGAATGAATTGAAAGAGTGGTACAACGGCTATTGTTTCACTGCAGCTAAGGAAAGAGTATATAATCCCAAATCTATAATACGATATTTTCAAACTTCAATCCCCAACGTTTATTGGGTGCAGGAAGGACGAGCAAATTTTTTTTGGAAGCAGTTCTTGAAACGACCACGTGACTTTTTCAAAATTGGAGAAAAAATATGCAGTAATCTGAGATATAGTGGAAATATTAACGAAGCATCTGCAGCAATTTTGATGTATGACGCTGGCTATCTCACAATTGATGATTTTGATTTCAATAAGAAAGTTTATAGACTTCGTTATCCAAATAAGGAGGTGGAGATGGTTTTCTTATAAGATTTTGCCGAAGTAACAAAAAATGCAAAACAGAATGGTGACCTCGCGCCTTACATCGAAAAAATAAAAGAAACTCTTACTGCCGAACTAGAACCAGATTTTAACACTTTTATGGAAGTTGTTGATACGGCAATTCAATTTTGGCCTTTCCGTTGTCATTCTGAAGAAGGTTACAATATACACTTAGCTGCGCTAATGTATATGGCTGGCTTCAATGTAGAACCACAAAAGAATTCTAAAAAAGCGATCATTGATGTGTTTGACATGTCTTTAGAAACCACATTAATATTTGAATTAAAATTGGAGCATCACGGGTTCACTGAAGCATTTGATCACGCTTTTAGAAGTATAGATACATACCTCAATAGAGGAAACAACGTTCTTATTGCTGGAATTTCATTCACTTCTAAAAAATGCGATACTGTGTTGAGTGGATGGAGAGCGGAGTTGTATACATCAGATGGTACATTAATCAAATCTTATAGTCATGAGGAGTCTGAATGGTACAAGAAGTGGCGCTCACCAGAGGGCACAAAAAAACTGAGCAAGGGTTCCACAAGCTCGACACCTTTATCAAAAACTAAAAAACCTGAAAATGTAGTGTCGTCAACCGTATCTTAAATGGTTTTTGTTTGTTATTTTTGAAGTATCTTCTTGATATGTAATAAATGACATATAAATCTTGAGGTATTTAGAGAATCTTGAAAGGTGATAATGAATAGAGCAGAGAGCGTGACTCTTTTTGCCTTTATTAGCAATTTTCATCTTAATAAGGACAACCAAGTAGCGGATGTAACAAAGAGCCTCATACTACAAATCATTAATGCTTGTAAATAACAAGCAACTGAGGACATTTTCGAGGAATCACAAAAATGTCTGATTAAGTAGGAGGGAAAATGATAAGGGATGTACAGCGATTACTTTCTCATTTCATTGTAGGATGCAATCCAATTTATTTATTTTTGGCCGTGGAACGTTGATTCACAATCTTTAATCCCATTTAATTTGTCTGACTGATTAAAATACAGCTTTTCAATGGAAATGATAGGGTTCCAGCGTTGAATCAGGTTGCTGAAATTAACCAAATCTGAGGCAAGGAGGAAAATCTAGACCCAGACTAACAGGAAGCCAAAGTCGAACCTGTTGAAAATAACAATAATGAAGACGTTCTAGACCAAGCCGAAGGGGTTGAGGCCCTAGATCCTGTGCAGTTGTTCTAGAACGCCCATGGAGTAATGCCAGCTGGAACCCTAGAAAGAACGAGAGAAAAATTACAAAATCAAGTAATTGGGGCCAAACGACTTCGAGCGTAGACCTTGGTCGCTTTTCGAAACCAACAAGCGTATATTTTGCGGGACGCAGTAACAAATTTTGGTGCGGAGGAAGCAGGACGCCAAACTATTCGTCTTGATGGATGGAGCTGGGGCTGGAGAGTCAAAATCATAGTAGATCCCAAATCCCCAATCTCGTGGGTCGCAAAAACGGTTGTATGGATGATACGAATTTTTAACATCAACATTATTCTGTCTTATTATATCTCAAGGATATGGAAACTTTGTATCTTGTTATGAAATCATTTCGAAGAAAATCTCGTAATGTTACTTAGATAGTTAGTCAGATTATGAAGCATAATTTCATCAAAAATCAACTGGATTCAACTGTTACATCGTTTATTTTTTTCTTTATACACACTATGAATAAAATGCAATATTACTCCCGCTCGACAACCTGCGAAAATGAACGATTTCAAACAAGTATTACTTTTCATCACAGTGTGACGAAAAGTATGATTCTTCAGTTCTTTACATCATACTACCTCTTTATCATACCTTACCACCACACTCGTTACCAATCCTAGCTGCAAGTTCATGAGATTAGGTTTAACTGATGAAGTGAAAATTAGTTATGATTATACCTCATTTGGTATTTAATTTTATATTCTGCTGTTTCATAGTGTGTATAAAGAAAAATATCTTACAATACAGGAGACGAAGTGAATATTTTTTGTCTCCTGTATAGTAATATACTGTTTCAACGTAGAAGAATATACAAACTTGGAAGATCATTTTTATGAATTTGATTCTGTTTTGCATTTTTTGTTACTTCTGCAAAATCTTGTAAGAAAACCATCTCCACCTCCTTATTTGGATAACGAAGTCTATAAACTTTCTTATTGAAATCAAAATCATCAATTGTGAGATAGCCAGCGTCATACATCAAAATTGCTGCAGATGACCACGGCAGTGGTCCATTCAGCAGCAGATATTTTGAGTCCAAAATCTTCATAATAACGATTTAACAACTATTCATCCAACTGCATGTATGTTGTGTCCAAACAGTCGATATTAACGACTCAACAGCCGTCCATTCAGCTATAAGCATTTTGTGTTTGAACAGTAGAGTCGACGATTAACTGAAAAATTAAAAAACTTAGATAAGTACAAATTCACGTCGTTACATCAATAGGAAGTTACGAGTGGAGGTTATACGCAGAGAGGAAAAGTGGGCAAATCACCTAAGGCTAGAATTTTAAAAATAAATGTAAGACATGCTGGGAAATTTTTAATTTAGAATACAAAAATTACCAAAACAAGTCTATAAGTACATATTCAAACATACATTACAAAAATCTTTTTTTAATTCAGAAGTAACTCCTAATTATATAAATGCAAGAAACTTTGATGACAGAAGAAGTGATAAGTACGAAGAAATGAAAAAGTGCAAAAAATGAAGATTACGAACATCTCAACTCTACCTCCTATCGCATATTCTGAGAGAATACTAGGATGGGACGATTTTTTTTTTTGGGTAAAATTGATTTAATTCAAACGTTTGATAGTTGCGAAATAATTCTAGAAATACATCAAAAAAGTTTCAGCCCCCTACATTAATATTTATAGCCTCTATAATTGGGTTAAAAGTAGAAAATTTCAAAAAAATTATTTATAATTAATTTAAAATATTTTTTTGCTCTAAAAACCATATTTTGTCTTCTGAACTACAACAAAAAGATTATTTACCTTTTTTTTAACATTCAGGGATTATAAAATTATTTTTAATATATAAACGTGAAAAAATGTATATCGTATTATATTGCATGAAATTATTCAATACTATCATAAATGAATGTATATTAGTTCTCGTTCTGAATAAGTCTCATGAGACTAAGACGAGAAAAAGTTTCATACATTTCTCGTTTTTTTTTTTTTTTTTTTTTTTAGCTGAGTTTTTAACAAAACGATAGCTATTACAGCCTACCTGATTCAGCCTACCTGATTTGGGAAGGGAAGGTTGGGGGAGGGTGGGGTCTTCAAATCTTTGCGTTTCAGACCATTTGTAATCATCTGACAAATGTCCAACTTTTTGGTATATATATATAGTGATCTATGGTCAAAGTGGCATCACTTTGCACATTCCTCAGAAGTGCATCTAATGTCACGTTAACGACACCACAATGGCGAACGGAATGTATAATTTCATAAGTTTTCTTGGAAACAAATTTTTAAAATGATGCCACTTTACCAGTAAACATCAAAAAAATGAGGCTACTACGACCGTAGACCGAAAAAAATTTTTTTTTGTATGAAAAATAGAATATTAGTGGTAAAGTGGCATCACCCAAATAACCACACCAGTGACGTCATGACACATAGCTGAATCGATGAGCAATGTGTTGGTAAAGTGGCATCAAAAAAAAGATGCCGCTTTGTAAAAAATATGCCACTTTACCTGTAGATGACGAAAAATGATGCCACTTTATCCATAGATAAATCTATATATATATATATATATACCAAAAAGTTGGACATTTGCCAGATGATTACAAATGGTCTGAAACGCAAAGATTTAAAGACCCCACCCTCCCCCGACCTTCCCTTCCCAAATCAGGTAGGCTGTAATAGCTATCGTTTTGTTAAAAACTCAGCTAAAAAACTGTAAGCCGATCAGCCCATTGGCTATTAAGCTGATAGCCAATAGCTGATCAACTTGCATTGGCTAGCTATTGGCTATTGGCTGAAAGTGATTGGCTTGCATATGCTATTGACTATTCGCTATTCGCTATTGACTGGCTGGAAAGCTCTGGATACAGATGTACGTTTACGTTATAATTGGTTGTTATAGGTAGGTGTAGGTAAAACACGCTCTTTGCTCAAGCAAAGCGCTAAATGATAAGGACGTTTTTTATAGAGTAAACTATGATCTTTCCGATGGTATAATGAATTTGAAGCAAGATACAGCCTCGTTAAATTGAGGGGGTTCCGTTTTTGCAGAATGTAGAAAGAAGGAGGGTCGCGGAAAAATTGTTGGTATGCCCATTACAAAGGGTATGAAATGGACTTAATTTTCTTCAGTGCAAGCATCATTCTTTCTTTTCCAATTCCATAGATATACCGGGTGACTACTTGATTCGAGCACCCAAGCGAAAAAATTAGCTAAAAGGTGAAAAAACTCAAAACAAATATGCATTTTTGATAACGAAAGTATGAATTAAATTTTGCATTTCATTGATAGACGCTTTTAAGCATTAAATAAATATTATTTACAGTAGTCATTCTTGCTAATATCATTCAAATACATAATTTATTTCTATCAGGGAAAGATTTTTGCGCTTGGGGTGCTCGAATCAAGTAGTCACCCGGTATTAATGCAAAGTTTAAAAAGAGCTGAAAAAACGCAAAATTGCGCATTTTTCTACATATTTTTGGGGCTGATTTATTCGGAAAACTAAAAACACGACCAAAATGTTTTCAGCGAATGAAATGTAATATATATTAAGGGCTTTTCAATATTGTGATAAAATTAATTCCAAGTATTTTTATACGTGAGCTAAAACCAATGAAAGAGTGTTATGTTATGTAATGGGAAGGTACTTATTTGTACTTTCTGCATTACGTAGTATAACGCGTATTTCCTTTTTCGCAAAACAAAAAATCGTCGCGCCAACAAATCGCGGTGCTTTTCGGTCAACATATAAAATCCTAAACAATTAAAATCCCGTCGCTAAAGAAATTTTTATTTGGGGTAATAAAGCCTAAAATGCACATCCGGTGCTTTAGTCAAAAAAGTCGCGCTCGCGTTCGTGATGTTGTCGCTAAATTAACGATTAAGTTGTAAATCTATCGGACCTTTCTGGTAACGCGTTCCGTGCAAAAAATTCATCTTTGAACCACCGCACCGCGCAGTAAAAAACGCGGTTCAAAGGAAAAAACTAGCCGCGACCGATTACACCTACGTCTGAGGGTGAATCCGGTTTTGACAATTTTGATTTGCCCTAAACTTTAAAAAGAAATTACTTTCTCCATTCTGGTTGGTTATTCAAAATTGGGGTGAGAAATTGAATACGCACTTGCGAGTGCTAAGAGAGATCAATCTTCGTTCTCTAGTTTAGTTCTGTATCTTATTCTCGTTATGGGAATTACAGTCTGTTTTACGTGTGTTAATTGCTTTACTGTTTTTATTCGTACACGTAAAAATAAATAATTTCAATTTCAATAGTGCGTTTTTCTATCATGTTATTATTTATAAAAAATCTAATTGTTGTGCGTATTATCACAACAACTGGCGCCCGAATGACGGACTAGAATTCCCCTTTAAAATTAAAATTTACTGGAAAATTCGAGTGAATCCTCAGCTGAATTTATATAAGAGTGTATCCGCGTCTACTTTCAACGATGGTGACCACCAGATCGCAAGCTGGACTAAATTCAAATACGAATGAAGAAGCCAACAATAATTCTACTCAGAGGGTTGGCGATAGAGATGTCGTCCATGAAACTTTAAATCTATACACCGATGATCATGAATGTAATCCAGACAATAATAGACCTGACAGTGAGGTTGAAAATCTACCAATATCCGGAAGCTCCAATCAAAATGCTGGAAACCAGACTCACTTGACGAACAGCAACAATCCTACACCTTCAGGGAATAATAATAACCCTCCTACTGGTAACAACTTGGAAATTTTATTAAGTTCGTTAATAAATAAAATCGATGGTTTAGCTAGTTCTATAAATAATAGTAATAACTCAATTCATAGTAATAGTATTCCCTCTGAACCGATTCCTGCATGTATGAGCCCAAAACCACAAACGAATAATATCCCACAAAATGTTTTAATTTCTGAAAACGGTGATTTTTTTAATAATAATACAAAATGGAGAGATCTTGAAAAAACATTATTAGATTTTGACCCTTCTGGACAAAATCACCCACTTGATTTTTTAAATAATCTCGATTTCGCTTTTAGTCAAGTTGGTTTTCCAATTCAAAGAATTTTAAATATAATTTTAGGCCTTCTAAAAGGTGATGCCCGGATATGGTTTCAAGCTTACAAAAACAGTATTACCTTTTTTCGGATTTTAAAAATAAATTCCAAACAAAATATTGGAACGAGGAAATTAAAAGACGTGCGATTTCTAATTTTTACTCTATTCAATATAATACAAAGTTTTATAAAAAACCCTCATTATTTGCGCTTCAGCTTAAAAGCTCCTATCATCATATACAAATGGAACTTGGAGGTGAAAGCGCATGTGTTAAAAGTATAAGCGAGAAATTTCCGCCTTATATTAGAACACCCTTATTAGCTGCCCGTGTCCAAACTTTCGATGATTTAATTTCTATTCTGGAAGACATAGAGGTTACGAATACAAATTTTAGTTATTCCTCTAATAGTAATTCTAATTTAAACAATTCTAATATTTGCTCTCAAAATGTAAATACTATAAATAAGGAGTACACTACCCTCAGAATCAGGCCTACTCTAACCCAACGAGTATAGATCCAAACTCCATTAATCTTAATAATACAGACCCTAATCGAAATAATTTTAACGGTAATAGTAATTTTCGTAATAACTTTCGCTCTGGTAATGGATTTGATAATCTTTTCGACCGAGGAACTCAAATTACGCGCCTAGAACCCCCAGATATGATGAGAATCCTAACTTTAATTACGGCACTATTAATTATAACACCCCTACTCAAAACCCTCAGAACCAGCAAACAATTGCAGCGATATCTACAGAAACAGATAATATGCAATCCCCATCCACCTCCCAACTATTAGGTGTTTTAAACTCCGATCGCTAGAAGCTGTCAACGAGGTAGCTTCTAGATCAACGCTTAATAATACTTTAGATGAAAAGCCTCGTCCTAATTTCCACTGCTATGATGATTGGAAGCCTTCAGCTTCATTACCAGAAACTGAAAAAGTTTATCATACCCGAATTTTTATCAACAGTAAATTCAAAAATATTAAAATACGCAAAGTCCCTTCAAACATTGACAAAACCCTAATTGCTGATAAAAAATTAAAAAATGAAAATGAAAGTCTTCTTATTTTTGGGACGACTTTTCCAAGAAAAATAAGTAAAAATTCTAATAGTAATAACCATATAACCATATCGAACCGTTTCACTGGGTTATCTATCGATAACATTGATGATGAATGTGCCGCTGCTGACTCCCATATTGTAACCAATTACAACATCAATAATAAAAAAATGAAAAGTAGTTATCGGAAAAATTGTAAAAAATATGAGAGATTAAAATTCAATTCAAGAAATTCTAAAACATTATCTGATTCTACAGATTTTGAGAATAATCATTCAAGTGTAATTACAACTCCAACAATTTCGACTGCGTTAAAACTAAAACCTAAATTAATGATGTTTACTTCTTTAAGTATAACAATTAATTTCCAAAATGGAAAACGCAATGTTCATTTTCTCAATAATCTGATTTTAAAATCTAAATTTCTAAACATTGAAGAAATTTATTGCAACCATCCTAAACTCTATGATAATACTTTAAAACCAAGCATTAACTATCCTAAAAATACTTCGCTCAAAACAAAAAATGAGTACTCAACTTATCCTTTTAATAGCGACAAATTAATTAGAAATTTTGGATAACCAACTTTAAGAATAATGAAATAGTAAAATTCATCATTATTTTTAGACATATGACCCTTATAAAACCTTCCAAAAAATAGATATCGACACTTAGGTAAATGATTAAACCTATTTTCGATATGTAACTATTGTAGCGATTATTATATTGTAAAGAAGATAGTGCGTAACGGTTCTAAATACGGGTTGTGTCGCGTCCAAATTAGGATTAAAAATGCTTCATAATACCGCCGGTATGGTAGTAGATTAATGATACTATCCTTACTACATCACTTCTTCAGCGGGAAATAATCGAACGCAACCTCTTACATAGCGATTGTAGTTTCTTGAACCTAGACCCCTACTACCCGTTTAAATCTCATATACTTAAGTTTGTACGTATGTACTTTACTATTAAGTCTACATGAATATTTCCTTATATGTATTATTGTTTTTATTTTAAGATGTAAACGGAAATTGATCATCATCTAAAATTTCATTTTCGCTCATTATAAAAAATTTCCCGAAAACGAAATTCCAAAACGGGGGGTAGTTGTTATGTTACGTAATGGGAAGGTACCTATTTGTACTTTCTGCATTACGTAGTATAACGCGTATTTCCTTTTTCGCAAAACAAAAACCGTCGCGCCAACAAATCGCGGTGCTTTTCGGCCAACATATAAAATCTTAAACAATTAAAATCCCGTCGCTAAAGAAATTTTTATTTGGGGTAATAAAGCTTAAAATGCACATCCGGTGCGTTAGTCAAAAAAGTCGCGCTCGTGATGTTGTCGCTAAATTAATGATTAAGTTGTAAATCTATCGGACCTTTCTGGTAACGCGTTCAGTGCAAAAAATTCATTTTTGAACCGCCGCACCGCGCAGTAAAAAACGTGGTTCAAAGGAAAAAACTAGCCGCGACCGATTACGCCTACGTCCGAGGGTGAATCCGGTTTCGACAATTTTGATTGGCCCTAAACTTTAAAAAGAAATTACTTTCTCCATTCTGGTTGTGAGAAATTGAATACGCACTTGCAAGTGCTAAGAGAGATCAATCTTCGTTCTCTAGTTTAGTTCTGTATCTTATTCTCGTCATGGGAATTACAGTCTGTTTTACGTGTGTTAATTGCTTTACTGTTTTTATTCGTACACGTAAAAATAAATAATTTCAATTTCAATAGTGCGTTTTTCTATCGTGTTATTATTTATAAAAAATCTAATTGTTGTGCGTATTATCACAACAAGAGGTGCCAAGAGTAGCAATACACAAAAACGATATATCCGCGATTAATGAGCAAAAAATAGTATTGAAGAAGTTGAATTTTGAGGGGCCGCTAAATTTTCGTATTTCTGGATCCAGCCCTATATGAACTATAATGAAGTCGCTCATGAGATGAAAGAGAACATGTTCGACTAAACTGTATATTAACAGAAGTACACTTTACATACAAAAAGAAAACAGGTAATAACTACATGAAAGTGTATGAGATGCTGAACGAAACGATCATGTAATAAATGATTACAGGTAGAAATCTCTTGCAATGAGCGTGTAACTCATTTGTAGCTTGTTTCCTGATAATTTCTCCCATATTAGTTTGTCTCTGATTCTTGAGGTAATGTATACAATGTTTTCGCAACAAACCATGCATTCTCATCACAAGTAAATTGATCATATATAAACGACTTACATTCTTCTTCTGTTGGTTTGCATTCTGTTGGAGGTATAATCCCTCTACCATGCATACTTTTCTCGGAGATTAAATTATATATCTTGGCATATTCTTCACAGTATAAGTTATATTGGCTGGGGCGATCTATTGAAGGCCATCGTTGATTTATCAGCTCGTGCAATTTTGTAATATACGGATGTTTTACTGTGTATATTATCCACAAGCATGCATCATAATATTTTGATCCATCTGGATTTGAAAAGTGACCACTTTTTACAATACCTACAGCGTAATTAATTTCATCCTCATTTATGAGAAATTGATTATCATTACATTGTGATTTGAACATATTTTCGAATGGAATAGAACATAAAAAAGTATCAAGTTCTTTATCATCAATATTTCCTATTTTTTCAGGGCACCAAAAATTCTTTTGCTCATTGTATATATTTTTCGCTGTCTCAACATCTGAGGCTTCATATAGCTTTACTAGATTAATTCCAAGTGTTGAAGTATTAGAATCATATACAGTTATTGTCCATGAACTATATGAAGACACTGTAGGTGGATTTGAAATCACTTTTGGTAACCCATACTTGATGTTTTTTAGCAATGCCCAAGCTTTTTTCACATCTGCATTTCCCTCCTTAGGTGTCAAGATGTTTATAATGTCTTTTAATTCTTTAATTCGATCTTCAGTTATTGTTTTTCTTCTATTCAACAACTTACGGATTTTTTCATGCACTTCATTCTGACGCCTTTTTGCTCCATCACGTGATAAATGAAAACGCGTTGGGTACAGTTCTATCACATTCCGAATCTTGAAAGCGCAGCAATAGTTCACAATAATTGTTCACCATTCTTTCTGAAAAAATCAGTTTGAATACACTATCTAAAATATAAACTTAAAGTAATTTGCTAACTATAAGATATCGAAAACTGCAGAAAGATGGTATGAACTGAATTCGTGTATGTGAGATCAGTATCCATACAATCAGAGACTCGGGCATAAGGGCAAAATTTTGCTTTTATGTTCCTGTATACGCATACATCATAGAAGTCTACTTTTTCTGGAAAATACTGCGAGACCCTTGTAATAGCTGCGTTTCCAGAAACGGATTTGACTCTGACATAGCATGTTTATGTATGTATAACAAAACGTTACTTATTACTCAATATGATAAAAAAAACGTAAGCAGCCATGCCGCATTACTGGAGCTGAGTTTTTAACTGGGGCTTGTTTTGATTTAGTAATAACCTTGCTTAACCGTTCATCACTACAGGCCACACCCAATATCAAGTCTGAAAACCCCATATATATTTTTCCCCCACGCGTAGCGCCGGCGAGTATTCATAAAATTCGCTCAAAATTCGGTGAGGAACTCTTCTTGCAAATACGCAAAAATAGTTTTTTTTTTTTTCGATAAATTTCAAAATGGCGGATCACTCAAATTTTGAGGGGGGCTGGAGAAGGGGCAAATAGCTCAAATTTTTCGTTTTTGATTTCATATGAAAGAGTGAGTCACGGATACTAACATATCCAAATTTCAGCTTCTTGAGTGCATATTGAGAGGAGTTAGATCAAAAAACGGCTTTTTGAGGAAGTTTTGAGTCATGAAATTTCTTGAATCTTCCATATCTCCCCACCAAATCAAGTTAAAGAGGTCAAATTTTGTGTGTGAGGTTAGTTGGTGACCACAATATGACCTCTTGAATTTGGATCAAAATGGATTCAAAATGGCGGATTATCAAAATTTTGAGTAGAGCTTGAGGAGCCTCAAGTTGGTAAAAATGTAATTAATATGAATTCATATGGTTATTGGGGATAAGTTGTATACTATATCCCGAATTCACTTCCATACATGATGTTGGAGGGGGAAGGCGGGGTTACCAACCTAAAATAGTGGTGGGGGTACAGGAGGGGTCGAAAATTTTTTATTGCTGTGTCATATGATAAAATGAGCCCAAGTGACAAACGTATTTTGATTTTAGCTTCCTCAGTGATTTTGGAGGGGAGTTAGAGCAAAAAACGGCTTTTGGAGGGGAAATTGCTGCAGGAAATTTCATGAATCTTCCATATCTCATCACCAAATCGGCCTAGAATGGTCAAACTTTGTGTGTAGGATTAGTTTGTGACCAGAATATAACCACTTAAATTTGAGTCAAAATGGATCCAAAATGGCGGATTTAAAATTTGAAGATAATTTGAGGAGCCTCAAGTTGTTCTAATTTGACAAAAATGTGTTCAAATGATTATTTCATGGCAAGAAATACTACATTTGTGTCAAATTGAACTTCTTAAGTGTTTTTGGAAAGGATAGGGTAGGGGTTTTCAGACTTGGTATTGGGTGTGGCCTGTAGTGATGAACGGTTGAGCATGGTTATTACTAAATCAAAACAAGCCCCAGTTAAAAACTCAGCTCCAGTAATGCGGCATGGCTGCTTACGTTTTTTTTTTTTATTTTTTTTTAAGATAATAATTGATGAAAGTGGAAAGCAACAATTATAACGACTACTTTCGGTAGTTCAATGAGCATTTTCGCAAAATGAAAGTACAATCTAGGTCGTTATTCAGAATTTTGAGAACATGTTGAACATTCTTGACTTGAAATTTCAACTAAATGATATCTACTTTCATGATTTAAAAGACTCTTCACATTCATGTAACTGATGGTTTTTTCTAATTAATGAGAGGCATCTAACTCATACTTCATTTCTGCTCATTCAAATACACTAGTAAATTCACTACTTTTCGTAATATTTACGGAACGGCGCATGAAATGTATAGCAAGAAACACAACCGAACATTAGTATTCGCACGAATGCGATTGTTTATTAACAGATTTTTATGGTAACAGCGTAAAGAAGTAACTTAACGCTTCCGTAATTCGAGTCTGCGCAACATATCGTTCCCTTCTTCCTCTTCAAAATTTCATTTACTCGTTCTTCTTTTTTTTTCCCCATTTCCATTCCACGCTCCAGTTGGAGGGTGATGTGGTATTTTAATTTTTACCATAAGATACCTGAAACTAAACTAGAAATCGCGTGGTAGATATCGTTTCGCAAATCATCGAATAGCGTTTTGTCGACACCATTTGGAAAAATTATTTTAATAAGAAAGTAAAGTATGTGTCGTAATGGAAGGAATTACCCCTCTTAAGGGTCCATTTGAAGAAAACATCAATGAGCGTACATCGATTAGAATATAGTCTTTATTGATTCGTAGACATCATCAGAATATGGTACGACCACAACTCCTACTAATAAAATATTAATCAACCTTTTTCGTAACAGAAAGACTTTCCATAAATTTGGTTTCTTTAAAAAAAATTCTAACAACATCTACATAATATCCGTTCTCTTCAAATGTTGCAAACGCATTTGCCACCTCATTCTCATCTTTCCAAATTACTTGCCCTTTAGCACCACCTAACAGTGAACGTATGTTATTACACACGGTGCACCATATGATTGCTAATGTCTTGGCAATATCTTGGTCTGTTAAAAGCCCTTTGTCATGTAGGTGTTCTTTTCTTATAGTTTTAAGGAACACTTTGATGCGAAAATCTTCGGAATTCTTAATGATGCGGTACCACCTTGAATAAGCATTTTTAAAGTCTGACTCTAGTCTCCCATTGAATGTAGCAGGAATGTCTTCAGGAAGAATGTTATCCTTGTTCATGGTTACCAAAGATGTAGTACTAGCAGAAGATTTCTTAATTGTATAATAAAGTGGATCTGCTTGAAGTGAAAAACTTTCCATGTGAGTGCGTATAAAATTCAATACATTCCATTCCCGTATCACTGTATCTTTGTTCATTAACTCTTCATTTTTATGTTCCTAAAACAAAACGAATACAAAAGTGTATAACAGTACATACATTTAGTTTCTACTTTTGCACACTCCCAACACCACATTCCAAAAAATTTCCAAAATTCGTACCACTGTCAATTCTCAACACAAATATCATTTGAAAAAATAGTAGGCCTATAACTATCGCTCGAGAAATAACAAATCTAGTCTTCCATAGAAATTAATGTTTGTTACGAACTTATCTCTGAACATAACCGAATTCGTTTCATTTTTGCATCATAAATTAAAAAATAAGCAGCCATGCCGCATTACTGGAGCTGAGTTTTTAACTGGGGCTTGTTTTGATTTAGTAATAACCATGCTCAACCGTTCATCACTACAGGCCATATGTACCTATCTGATTCCTAAATTTACAATTTACAAAATATAGCTTTAATGTATAATTGTATTGGTAAGAAGTCTTACTCACCAATTCTTTTTCATGTAGTTCTCTTCTGCTTTCCTAAAACAATAAAACCAAAAGAATTTTGAGAAAGTGTAATTCAATAATAAGTACTCCTTTAATCCTTTTCTATGTCTTTAGGTTGCTTTGGAGGAAATAAGCAAACGAGATAAAATGAAAAAAAAAAACGTAAGCAGCCATGCCGCATTACTGGAGCTGAGTTTTTAACTGGGGCTTGTTTTGATTTAGTAATAACCTTGCTTAACCGTTCATCATTATAGGCCACACCCAATACCAAGTCTGAAAAACCCTACCATCCTTTCCAAAAACACTTAATAAGTTCAATTTGGCACAAATGTAGTATTTCTTGCCATGAAATAATCATGCGAACACATATTTCTCAAATTATAACTATTTGAGGGTCCTCAAATTATCTTCAAATTTTGTAAATCCGCCATTTTGGATCCATTTTGACTCAAATTCAAGTGGTTATATTCTGGTCACAAACTAATCCTACACACAAAGTTTGACCATTCTAGGCCGATTTGGTGATGAGATATGGAAGATTCATGAAATTTCCTGCAGCAATTTCCCCTCCAAAAGCCGTTTTTTGCTCTAACTCCCCTCCAAAATCACTGAGGAAGCTAAAATCAAAATACGTTTGTCACTTGGGCTCATTTTATCATATGACACAGCAATAAAAAATTTTCGACCCCTCCTGTACCCCCACCACTATTTTAGGTTGGTAACCCCGCCTTCCCCCTCCAACATCATGTATGGAAGTGAATTCGGGATATAGTATACAACTTATCCCCAATAACCATATGAATTCATATTAATTACATTTTTACCAACTTGAGGCTCCTCAAGCTCTACTCAAAATTTTGATAATCCGCCATTTTGAATCCATTTTGATCCAAATTCAAGAGGTCATATTGTGGTCACCAACTAACCTCACACACAAAATTTGACCTCTTTAACTTGATTTGGTGGGGAGATATGGAAGATTCAAGAAATTTCATGACTCAAAACTTCCTCAAAAAGCCGTTTTTTGATCTAACTCCTCTCAATATGCACTTAAGGAAGCTGAAATTTGGATATGTTAGTATCCGTGACTCACTCTTTCATATGAAATCAAAAACGAAAAATTTGAGCTATTTGCCCCTTCTCCAGCCCCCCTCAAAATTTGAGTGATCCGCCATTTTGAAATTTATCGAAAAAACAAAAAAACTATTTTTGCGCATTTTCAAGAAGAGTTCCTCACCAAATTTTGAGCGAATTTTATGAATACTCGCCGGCGCTACGCGTGGGGAAAAAAATATATATATACCAAAAAGTTGGACATTTGCCAGATGATTACAAATGGTCTGAAACGCAAAGATTTGAAGACCCCACCCTCCCCCGACCTTCCCTTCCCAAATCAGGTAGGCTGTAATAGCTATCGTTTTGTTAAAAACTCAGCTAAAAAGAATGGACTCAAAATAAGATTGTAATTGCGAGTTACAAATTCGAAAATCTTCAACGTTCGTAAATGACAAGCGCGTTGTAAAACATGTTCGTTGCTGAAACATCAATATTTAATTTGAAAAAAATACAGTTATCTGCATTGCCGGTTCATCGACTTCAAAATTTCAGAAGTCCGAGGAACGGCAAAATAGATAACGGTACCATCGTACGACACAAAACCTAACGGTTAAATCGTACGATGGAAAATCGCACGTTTGCTAGCTGAGCCAGCAATTCTGATGGCCCGGCTAGGAAATGTACGAAAAACGAAAGGTGGTGGTCAGTCCGACTGAAACCACCAACCTTACAACTTATAGCAATCGTCCTCGCGGCTAAATATATCTGTCATATATGTTTCGTTTTAATAACGTTTTGAGATGTTTCAATAATACACGTTTTATCGATTAAAATAGCATTCGTTTATTTTCGCGAAGAGACGAATACTTGTTAAACGTAAACGCAAAAGGACTAAACCTCGGAGGTACGGAGTGAACGTTACAACTGGCGCCCAACGTGTTTCGACTCTGGACCAAGGAGCCAAGATAATCCCAAGACGATACCAAGATAATTACCAAGGCACCAAGAGACCAGAAGTTCAACTCTGTTACCAAAAAAGCACTTGAAAGCTGAGGTGAATCATTCCAATAAAACGTCAAAACTTCAACAGAAAACTCAAGAGAAAAAAAAAAACAAAAAAAAAACACTGTAATACTTTTATATTAAAATTAAGTGATTATTTAGATTATGCATCACGTAGGCCTTTTAAATTAATTAAAATATCCTATGTCAAATATCAGTAATTATATACGAATATCGTGGATTCAAGAGGTGTGTAAAGAGGAATTTGCGGAAATCTATAGGGCTTTAAAAATCCCTCCACCAAACACCATCCAAGAGTGCAGAGATAATTTAAAAAAATTAATTTCCCCAAACGCAACAGTTTCCCTACGATTACAAGGAATATACTCACGAAACTTTAAACATCGCGCACTAGCCCAAAAAGGTTTGAGACTGCTTAAAGGGGAACAAGTGAGCGACTCGAACGAGGATTCAACAGAGGAAGAAGAAAAACCCCAGTCAGATCATATTAGTGGTCAGGGAAAAATACAGGAACAGAAAGAAACAATAGTTACGTAAATTCCAATAATTCATTACCGAGTGAAATAAAACCTACTGACCTAATTAGTACAAACAGAGTACGAGTTCACTGACGTACAAACTGCATACATAAACAAATTACCTCGCGAGACATTCGATAATAAATACGCAAACGCCATTCAACATGTACCTTCTGAGAATCGTTCTAATAAAGAAAAATCAATCCAAACAAAATTTACCGAAATGCCTTCCGAAAAAGTTCCTAAAATCACTCCCGACAATTTTTCTGGAAAACAATCTGAAGACATAAAAAACTTCTTCACAAAATTTGATACAATGGCTAAAATATATAACTGGAATGAAGAAACAAAAATGAATATTTTGCCTGCATATCTTCAAAACGATGCCGCCATCGTTTTCGAAACCTTAAGAAATATAAAAAAAATAGATGCGTATGAACAAATAAAATTAGCTCTCTTAGCTCACTTCATAAAAGATGATTTTGAATTAAAAACTAAATTAGAAAAGCGAATAATAAATGCCGATGAAGACATTTCAACCTATTACCTTGATGTCATAAATCTACGCACTAAAGTAGACCCAGGAATGAAAGAAAAAGATATTTGCGATAACGTAATAAAAGGGCTCACGGCAACACAAATAGCCGCAATATCTTTACTTGATAATTCAACTTTAGAAAAACTTCGTTCAAACTTGTCAAAATCAAAAATCCAATATAGAGATCATTTAGTTGAAAAAAGAATTGAAATAGACTTGAAGAAAACTGTAGAAACCCTCGAAAAACAAATCAAGGAATTAACAATAGCAAAAGAAAAGGACAAAATTAATGCCTTACACACACCTAATGCAAACCAAAATAATGAAAAAGAATACAGCTTTCGATATAATTATAGAAATAAATTTTCACCACGCTCCCATACCCAAACTACGGGCACAGACCAAAATTTTATGAAAATTATCAACCACCAAGACAAAACTATTATAACAACCATAGATACCATAATAACCCGAATTATCGTGGTTTTTCCCAAAGAGGTAATTTTGGATATGCTTCCCAAAATCCCAGATATTATGGGAACTGGAATACAAACCCGACTAATTATAGTTACTACCAAAATATACCCCCATTCCCGACCACGTATCAATTAACCTATCCACATACAAATATGATTATGCCAACCCCTCAAACCACAAACATTCAAACGAAAGCAAAAGGGAAAAAAACATGCGAAACTTGTAAGAAAAGTGGACATACGACGGAAGAATGTTACGCCAAATTAAAAAACTAGGTAAGGTTCGATAAAATCACGTCAAAGAAAAAAATAAAATTCTGAAACAAAACGCAAAACAAAATTACGATGAAGATATTATGAAATTATGTAAAACAAAACCACAAATACGTGAAAAAACGCTCCGATTCTACCAAATCCACCACATTCCAATGAAAAATTTTTTGTATTTCGATAATTATGCAACCAAACAAACAAAAATTAATGGCAGTAATAGATACAGGGAGCAATCTTACGTGTCTCGCTGACCGCCATGTAAACCTAAATCTGATATCTAAAAGTGACGTGATTGCCTCGAGCCTATGTGACGAACCTGTTAAAATCTTAGGAAAATTGAAAATAAACTTCAAAATAAAATCACGAAAATTTGACATAAAAGCGGAGGTAATAAAAGATTTGAGTGCAGATATTATACTAGGAAATGACTTCTTACATAAATACAGAGCCTGCATAGATTTTAACAAACAATATATTCAATTAGGATTTAAGAACTATACAGTAACACTCTCAATAGACCCCCAATGGAGAGAAAATTTTCAAACAATCGAAAGAAAAGAAGACTACTTTATCTACGTGAAAATGCCACCTTAGGTGCTAATTCAGAGAAAACATTTCATTTTCAGAACCTAGTGGAAGCGAATGAAAAAGAAAAAATTATAATTCAACCAATTCAATACTTCGAACAAACTTCTGGAGTTCACCTACAAAATTACGAAATCCAAGAAAACCAAGTAAAACTTACATTAAAAAACTATACATCAAAAATGTCTGAACTAAGGAAAAACCAAAAAATTGCAAAAATAAAAATATGCCCAGAATCTGAAATCATAACCAATCTGTCATTCCCCATAGTTGCGAATGCACCCACCAAAACGGTAGGTGAGAAAATCTACGATTCTGAAGGAACAGAGATAAACATAAATCCAAATTTAAAACCAGAACAGCGAAAACAGGCATTGCACCTTATTTCTAGATATGTTGATCTTTTCACCACAGATCCCTTAAATGTTGGAAAGGCCAATGTTGAGCCTTATGAAATAAAATTGAAAGATAACGAACCAGTCGCGTTGCGAGCGTACGCGCTAGCAACAGTAGAGCGTCGAGCCTTACGCGAGATCGCAAATCGAATGCAAGAGGCAAACCTATTATCACGCGTATCCTCCCCATATGCCGCCCCAGCCTTTGCAAAAAAGAAAGACGATGGCACATATCGTCTCCTATGCAACTACCAGAAATTAAACGAAAAAATAATCACTGACAAAAACGCAGTACCCCGGACCGAAAATATCTTTTTAGCTCTAGAAGGCTCCAAGTATTTTTGCGTGCTTGATGCGAATCAGGGCTTTTTTCAGATTCCGTTATCGGAAAAAAGTCAAGAGATTACGGCAATCATACTTGATAACGAACTCTTTAAATTTCATGTTTTACCCTAAGGCTTAAAAGTATCTCCAGCAGCTTTTAGTAAAGCTATTTATAACGCATTTTCAGACATTTTGTATAAAAATGTAGTCTCCTACATGGATGACATTTGCGCTTATGGAAAATCATTTGAACAAACCCTAAAAAATTTAGAAATTACACTGCAACGATTAAAACTTTTAAACCTCAAATTAAAAACAAAAAATGCAAGTTTTTTTATGATGAGATTCAACTCTTAGGCCATATAATTAATAAAGATGGGAAAAGGACCAAAGATGACAAAATTCAAGAGATACAAAATTTCCCAAAACCAAAAACAGTGAAACAAATAAAACAATTCTTGGGCTTATGCGGATACTACCGTAAATTTATAAAAAATTTCTCACAACGCGCATCAGCCCTCACTAACCTTACTCGAGGAGATCCTAAAAGTAACAGGAAAATTGAGTGGTCCGATATTCACGAACAACAATTTCTAGACCTTAAAGATGCCCTATGTAAAGCACCCGTTTTAGCCTTATATAAGGAAGGTCGCGAAACGATTCTTGAAATCGACGCTTCCTCAACAGCCATCGGAGCCGTGCTTTTACAAAGAAATGAAAAAGGAGAGCTACACCCAGTAGCCTTCTTTAGCAAAAAATTGAATGAAGCGCAGTCTCGTTACTGTGCATACGACTTAGAAATGACTGCGCTAGTAGAGAGTATCCTTCACTTTTGAGAATACCTTTATGGAATCCATTTCAAAGTTTTCACTGATCATGCTCCCTTAACCCACTACCGCTCCATGAAAGAACCGTCATCCCGATTAGCCCGATTAATAACAAAATTATTGGATTATGACTTCGAAATCGCCCATATAAAAGGAAAAAAAAATACGATTCCCGATATCCTCAGCCGTACAAATCTCAATAATATAACTCAGACCAATGAAACGTTACAAATAATAGAGGAACAGAAAAATGATAAATTTTGTGGAACTATGACTAAAATATTAGAAGGAAAATTAACAAGTGAGGAAACTAAAACAAAATACGTAAAAAGTCTCATACAAAAAAGCCGAAAATATCTCACTGAAAATAATATATTAAAATTTAAAACAAACACCCCAAATGGTTTACTGAAGCAAATTGTCATCCCTGAAAGCTTGAAACAAGTCATCCTAGTTGGAAGTCATGACTCCAACTTAGGAGGAGGACACTTTGGCATCAACAAAACATTTGAAAAAATAAAAACTAAATATTATTGGGAAGGAATGAAACGAGAAATTGAAAACTACGTTAAATCTTGTGAATCATGCCAGCAACAAAAAATTTTGACAGGGAAAAAATACGGTAAACTAAAACCAATCCCACCTACAGTTTGTGAAATCCTTGCTCACCTTGAAATAGATTTTATTGGCCCGTTACCCCCGAGTAAAGGAAAAACATATATATTAACCTGAACATGTCGCGCCACTAAATTTGCACTAGCTGAACCGGTTGCTAGGGCGAACGCAGATGCCGTGACAAAATTTATAAATAAGATCACTACAACCTTTGGGTGTCCCAAAAAAATCACATGTGACAATGGAACCCACTTCAAAAACTCACAGGTCCAAGACCTTTGTAAAGATCTCGGTATCAAACTTGTATACAGCAGCCCCTACTCCCCCCAAACACAGGGCGGGGTGGAAAAATTTAACGGAACGCTGATTACATGTTTATCTCACTACCTAAATGACAACCCCAACACGTGGAGTGAACATGTCAAATACGTTACATTTACCTACAACATAACCCCTATTACAAATCTCCAAGGTTATAGTCCCTATTATTTAATATTTGGTCAAGCACCAAATCTCCCAACAGAGAATAAATTAGGACTGAAACAGGACATTGGAGAAGATAGATGGTTACAGCTTCAAAGATTGTCGACGATTCGAAAAACAATACCAAAAATAATCTCTGATAACCAAGCGAAATATAAAAATGTGTACGACAAAACCCACAAAGAAATCGAATTTAAAAAAGGAGACAAAGTGTATATAGAAAACCCGATAATACACCGAGGAAAATTTGGAAAACGGTACCTAGGCCCGTTCGAAATCCAAGAAAAACTTTCCCCCCTTAACTACGCGAAAAAAATGAAATAGTGCACATAAGAAGGCTTAAAAGCCACACGCTACGACAAAAACTTGGGAAAATTCGAAATAAAAATAATTAACAATAAAAAAATAATGTAAAATTGCGATGAATTCGCGACACGATATGTTAAATAATAACTACGCGGCCGGTAGACATTACCTAGTAAACATATCTTTCCGAAAATCTCGAAAAAAAAAAAATTTATATTTACATTTATTATTTCGAATAAATTTTTTTTTAAATTTAAGGTAAAATAAAAAGTATTAATAAAGAAAATAATATTATTAATAACCTAGAAAATTTATTACTTTCAATAAATTATATTATTATTAATAATACTCCTTTTTTATTTATTTTAATATTAATTATGGTATCCCCACTATCCCATGTCCCACATTCATATATGATATTATTTATTTTAATATTAATTATGGTATCCCCACTATCCCATGTCCCACATTCATATATGATAAAACATATAAAGTTACTTATCATAACTCATCGTTATTCCAACAGATGTATTTCGGCATCTTGATACTCACATACCTCTAAACTGGAAGGACGAACGATCTAGCAATAGAGTTGACGTCAGGAGCTGAATTTAAACCCGTACCAAATCTATTACCCTACGAATATTCCAACCCACTCCAATATAAGGAACAGTTTTCCTTCCCTCCTCTACAAAAAAGAGCAAAGACTATTCAGATAGCAGGATGCGAATTTGTAAATTCACCAAATTTCTGTAAACTAACCTCTAAAAGTTTCGACATCATAAACCAATTAAACAGTTACTTAGAAAATAAAATAAACAGCTATCAAATAAAGTAATACAAGACGCGCTTTCGAACCGTTTATTTTCTCCTGTCGTGAGGAACTGTCGAACATCTTAATCGTAACTTAAAACTAAGGGTGGAAAGTACGCTGGCGCTAAGGGAAGGGAAACTCTAGCAAACTGGTTTTTTAGCGAGAGGCGATAGGCGGCAAGATAGAAAACATAGAGAACGTGACTTAGGAGAAAGGACGAGGATTAGAGAGCGGAAGAGAATAAAGGCCTATTACAACGTAGACAGGAGGTTGTAAAAGAGCGCAATGGCAATGGCAGCGAAGGCAGTCGCCGCAAGGTATACAATTTATAGGAAACTTTTATAATTGGTGCTGTAACATAATAACAAAAGAAGAAGTATACCCTCTTTATGATAACCAAGCCAGAATGAATAAAAATTACAAAACCCTAAGGGATGCATTAATAGAATCGCATGCCCAACTTTTCAATATGAGCACTAAACTAAACGAATTCACAAAAAATATTAATGAAGGATTCCAACATATCCATGATACATTTAATATTTTTTTCAATGAAACCTTACAAAATGAAAATAATGCTTTAGATAGTATACTAAAAACACAGGAAACTACTATAAATGTATTAAATCTATTACAAAAACACATCCTTATTGATCATTTTAGAGATGTCATAGACCATTGCAAAAACCACAAACTACCATCCATTTTACTAGCCCCAAATATCCTCGCTGAAGATTTAGAAACGCTAAATAAAAAATTAGAAAACGAACATTTAACCTTAGCTATCCCTTACACCAACATAATGTCGTACTACACACGATCATTAACATCTTGTCATATGACGATTGATGAAATTTTGATTAGTATAAAAATCCCCTTAATCACCCTTGGCTTCAAATGGGAAATTTTTGACTATATTCCAATCCCATTCACTCATAAAAATGAAATCTGTTATATATATGCAGAACAATGATATCTCGCAATAAATTCCAACGAAAATATTATAAAACTAATATCAGGAAATTCCCTAAAATTCTGTGATAAAAGTGACGGCTTATGTTACGTCGATTTCTTCGAAAGTCACACAGATGACTCCCCTCTATGTGCAAAAGCACTCTTTCAAGGTAAAACACCAACCGAGCTAAATAACATATGCAGCTACAAATGCGAGCCAAGATACGCCAAACCGTAAACCACCCAACAAATTTGGAAATTTATGACCACAAAACCAACCATTTAAAAACACTTGATGTAAATGCCACAATCTCTGGAGCCCTAAAACTTAAACTCCCATGCCACATGGATTTGCGATCAAAAAATGAAATTCTCATACCAAAAAAATTTCCATGTATAAAAACTGAAATTAATAAAATGCAAATTCATCGAATATTACCTACACAATGGTCAACTTATGACACACTATCAATAGATAGCACCTCATCAAATCAAGTATTATTTAATAACATGAGCAAAATCTTAAATCAAAACTGGAAAAAATTGACCCCAAATTTTGAAATAAAAACAACAACCCAAGAGCTTAAAGATAGAATAAAACTCATGGAACTCAAACCGCCACCAAAATCACTATACGAATCAAATTTCATAGGCGATCTCATACACCTCGTATGGCTGCTAATCCTAACAATATTAACACTGATAAATCTTTATTTACTTATTCGCCTCTACATCTCCCAAATGAGATCTGCTCCGAATATACTTTGCACAAATCCACCTCCTCTACCACCAAGAATACACACTATCCGTCGCTCAATAACAAATAACTAATTTAAGATATTGTATAAGTAAATAATATATTATAATTATACCCACTGTTAACAATTACGAAATAAACATATTGTATCATTAATACAAAGTATCCCATGATATGTATATATATATAAACAACGTAATTAACATTAATATTTACACTAATCTATAAGAATATGTTATTAAGTCGCGAGGACGCTCCAAAATTTCAGGGGGAGGGGAAATTTGAAACATCAATATTTAACTTGAAAAAAATACCGTTATCTGCATTGCCGGTTCATCGACTTCAAAATTTCAGAAGTCCGAGGAAACGGCAAAATAGATAACGGTACCATCGTATGACACAAAACCTAACGGTTAAATCGTACGATGGAAAATCGCACGTTTGCTAGCTGAGCCAGCAACTCTGATGGCCCGGCTAGGAAATGTACGAAAAACGAAAGGTGGCGGTCAGTCCGAGTGAAACCACCAACCTTACAACTTATAGCAATCGTCCTCGCGGCTAAATATATCTGTCATACATGTTTCGTTTTAATAACGTTTTGAGATGTTTCAATAATACACATTTTATCAATTAAAATAGCATTCGTTTATTTTCGCGAAGAGACGAATACTTGTTAAACGTAAACGCAAAAGGACTAAACCTCGGAGGTACGAAGTGAACGTTACAGTTGCATTCGCGTTCGCCAGGCGCGAGTTACACGAGGTAAACATGTTCGGCCTTAAATACTCGCTTTGATTTATGCTTAAACCCGTTAAAAAAAAGTATAAATTACTCTATGATTTTTTTTTATTGTGTTCCTTATGCACTTTATATTCCAATTATAAATTTTAATTTTTAAAAAAATTGAAATAAAACGCGCATTTGTTGTTTTTCAAAAAATGAATTACACATTTGCGTACGTGCGTACTTTTACAACAGGAAAAAAATGAACATTATTTTTCATATGAGCAATTATGATGAGTTTTAGAGCCAAAATTGGAACCTCAGTACACGTTTTTGTAAGCGTGGATTAGCACAACGGCTGATGACATCAGAATTTTTTCATAACACGCCAGTTGTTGATTGTCATTGTTACTACCCAAAGATTTTTTTTTAAATTTGATTTAAGGGTACATTTCACATACGTGTTCTTTTTTGTAGTATAACTAAACTTTGCAGGCACTGTATGTTATCTACATGGGAACCAAAATTGATAACGCCAAAAAGTGACATTTTTGAAACTGAAGTTCTTCGTGAGTTACTTATGAAAACTTTTGAAATTGGAAAATGAAGATAAGGCTCTTCTCTTTAATTTGTTCAGAACGAATAATTCATATTCCAATTTATAAGAAGGTTATATTAAGCTGTGAAATATGGCCTCCTCGAAACCCAGTTTATTTTTTCGTTTTTCTCGACAAATAATTAATTAATCAAAAAATTCTTCTGTGAAGTTTCTCAAATTCTTAGTATAGATGTATATTTCAAATTTCAAATGAAACAGATAAGTCGTATTTGAGAATCAAGGAGGTACGAAAATGATCATTTAGCAGGCAAACCAGTATGCAATCGTGTATGTAGAATAGAGCCTTAAATACTCTACTTATGAAGAAGTTTAATTACTTATGAACATGATGATTGATGATAAACAAATTTTTTTTCACATCATTTCTGTACATCCCATGGAAAAAAAGAAATAATTCGGCTGTGAAAGGCTTATAAATCTGTGTTAAAATCAATTTATAAATTTAGGGAAGACTCGGGCATATAGAACCACTTTTTTTAGTTTGCTCTAAAATACGCTGCAATTCCAAAAAACATCTGGGAACAGCTTTATTATGAAGAAAAAACATTTCTTCTTCAGAATATGTGAAAACTTTTTTTGAAAAGCCACTTTGAGATACTCAACTTTGAAGTTTGCCAAAACACTATTTTTTCCATCCCCAAAGTGCTGGGGCAAAAAGAACCACAGTAATAAATAACTGAAATAGAATCTTAATGATTACAAAGCGATTATAAAATTACTAAATTGGTAAAAAAATATATTTTTACGAGTGAAACCAGCATCTACCCAAAAATTGCACTCATAAAATGGATATTGTCATAACCCCTCAACTGGTGCACTCTTTATACGCTCATTCAGAGCACATATTACATTGGAGCCATTCTAACATTCACCAACTTCAAATTTAGGTTATACATGTGACGCATCATAAATTTATCGCGGTATTTTGGTATTTAGGTAGTCTTTTTGGCCTTCTATAACTATTACCAACTCATTTAACATTGTGGTTCTTTATGCCCGGATTTGACTTTTTCGATAAATATGGACAAAAGTGTAACTTGAATTAAAAAATTTATAAATTTCTTATGCAGGAATGGAAAATACAGGAATTTATCTTCATGCAGCAAGAAAAAATTCTTTTGAAGATGCAATAAAAGTGAAATCATTTTGTTTTGAAATTTCTTAATTCTCGATTTTTGGTAGTACAAAATCAGTTTATGTCAAATTGAAAAAAAGAAAAAGAAAAAAGAAAAAATGTCCAGTTGCAAAATGTTACACCTTAAACCTCTACCAAATGCATATATTGCATACTTTTCAGAATAAATAGCACAGCAATAATTTTGATAATTTTTTATGCCTGGCCGATTCTATATGCCCGCGTCTTCACTACACTGAAAGAAAAAATGGATATTTCTCTACTTTGAAACAAAAAATGCTTACTTTATGGAATTAATGGTCGTTATTCAAAAGTGAGAAGAGTTGATACGAATCGAGCGAGCGAAGCGAGTGAGAAATAAAAAAAGAAACGATGTGAGTGAGCGCAGCGAGCCACCAATGAGGGCCTGGGGGCGGAGCCCCCAGCTGGCAGCGCGAAGCGCTGCTAGTATATATATATACGGTGGACATCTGAAACGCAAAGATTTGAAGTCCCCACCCTCCCCCAACCATCCATTCTCAAATCAGGTAAGTCTGGTAAGCTGTAATAGCTGGTGTTTTCAAGTTAAAAACTCAGCTAATTACGTAAAACATTCTTCATTAATCAACAGTAAGAAGAATAAAAAACAAAAAATATTCAGAGAAATTTATTATAAAGAAACACAAAACTAGAAGATGCCGACTAGTGCGGCGAAACGTCGTGTTTATAATCGCGCAAATAATTTTATTTTTTAAAACAAGTTTTGTGTTTTTTTTTATAATAAATTTCTCTAATTAAATTTTGCTAGTTCGTAGGTATTCAGTTGTTTTTTCATTAATAAATATTAAATTCCAATTTCTTATCATGTTATCAGATATCACAGACACATTACATCATTGTTACCAACCCATAATATGCGAAAATCTAGCAGGGAATTTAGCACTCAAAGGGTACCCGAATTGTACAGACATCCATTCTTAGACCATTTAGTATTAACATAGACCGCGCTAACTAATGGAAAATCACGTTATCAGTGGCCCCAATATATGGGTGATTCTATAAGCGATTCAGTTCCAAACAAATTGAATTATCAGTGATTATCAAGATTTTTTTCCCGGGTTTTTATTTTATTAATGTTGAAAATGTGTTAAAATGAATTAATGAATATGACTTTTGAAACCTGCATTGCTTGTGGTAATCGAGATTCGACGATTTCAAGGTTTAAGTAAGTATTTATGGCTTTAATGGTTTATTTCGCGAACTGTAGAGTCATGAAGTCAATGTGTTTTACAGGCTTCCTAAAGAAAAAGATGCGAGAGAAAGATGGCTTAGGAATTGTGATGTACTGCCACCGTACGAATTCTCAAAATCTGCAAAAATATGTGCCCTGCACTTTGCAGAAAAGGCATTCTCTACCCCGAAAACAGAAACAGTTCATGGAAGAAGGTTACAGAAGAACGCAGAACCCAGTTTTCGAGTAGAGTTTGCATGGTATTTCTTTATTTAGTTGAAACAGAACGCAATGTGTTAGTGATTTCCAAAGTCCAGAAAAAATTTTAATTCAAGTCAAATGAGATCTTTTGAAAACATATGAGTGAAACTAAATAAAGAAATACCATACAAACTCTACTCGAAAACTGGGTTCTGCATTCTTCCGTAACCTTCTTCGATGAACTGTTTCAACGTGATAGAAATCACTGAGTCATAGGAAAAATTATTTTTTTACACATAAAAGAGTAATTTGTTAAAAGAATTACGAAAAGAATTATTTAAACAGTTAATAATCACGTATTCATTTCATATAGCTAATAAATTTATTGATAAATTGTGTTTGTTTGTAACTGAATCGCTTATAGAATCACCCATATGTTGGGACCAGGTTCTTATCAGTTAAAGCGGTCTATGTTAATACTAAATGGTCTAAGCATCCATTACGTTACTGAGGTTATTGTTCACATGTATACTGATAAAAAATCACTTTAGACTTACTAATTTTTGGCGTAAGGCTTGTATTTCCAGGATAAGATGTAGCCCTGCTTCTGCGACACCTAAACGGTACTCGTTTTCTGGATTCTTGGCCTTCAGACTATCCAGTAATGCATGAATCTAAAAGACAAAATTATATCATTTCATCTTAATGAGTTTTACAATGTAACTTTTGTATGGAGTAATAGGCAGGGATGGACCAAGTGGGGGGTGTGCGGGGTGATCACCCTCCCAGAGGTTTTGCACAATCGGCAAAAGTCGGCAAATCGACATTGTTGAGAAATAGTGGTGGAAACTATCGATAGTTTTTTGCTATCGGTAGTATCGTTGATGAAAAATATCACCATCGATAGTATCGATCAGTGTTGTAGGAACAAACCCAAGAACTAGAACGAAGAACAACAAGAACAGAGAATTTTCATTGTTCCTGAGGAACAGAACCAAGAACGAGAACATAAAACTGATATGTATGAAGAGCAAAGAACAGAACGAGAACAGAATATTTTCAAACTGAAAGATTAAAGAACGAAACGAGAACCAACTAATGTAAAATGCTGAGGAACGAGAACGAAAACAAGAACGGATGTAATTTCGGGTTGTTCTTCGTTCTTTTGAAAGTTAATGATTTATCACAAAATTAATAGATATCATGAGGGGAAAGAGAAAATAAAAAACTTCTAAAAGCGGACAAATGCTGCGTATAGCCCTATAAATCCTTTTTTTTTATTTATTAATTAGCTTCAATTAATTAATTTTCAATTTCAACAACAACATAAACTGTAAACACGTTATCAAAAAAAAGAACAAAAGAACAAGTTGAAGAACGAGAACAGAACGAAGAACGAACAAGAACGAGACCATAAAGGATTGAAAGAACAAAGAACAGAACGAGAACAACATTGTAAAGAATTAAAAGAACGAAGAACGGAACGAGAACAGTTGGAACATTGAGAATAAGAACGAGTTAAGAACAGGATCAAATGACTGGGTCTTTCCAGGAACAAGAACAGGAACAAGAACAGACATATGTTCGTTCCTACAACACTGGTATCGATAGTATGATAAATCGCTATCGATAGTTCCAAAATTGAAAAAATTACTATTATGAAAAATAAATAAATAAAAAACTTTATGCACGATTATTATTTTTTACAAGTTTTTACATGCAGAAAATTTTTAAAAGAGCATAAATAAAGATTTAAAGAAGTAAAAAGGGTCATTATTTACTTTTCGCCAGTATCTTTTTCATTTTTGATGTTTCATTTTCATTTTTCAGCCTGGTAAGCATCAACTAAGCCGTTTACTGACCGTGACCGTGAGACTATCGAAACTATCGAAGAAAATACAAAAATAGTATCGATAGTATCGATAGCCAAACGATAGTTTTACTATCGATATTTTTCGATAGTTTTTTCAAAAGCTATCGATACTATCGATAGTGCTATTGATAGTTTCCACCACTAGTGAGAAAAATTCAACAATTCCTGTTTCACTTGTCTCAGTAACAGCGAAAATTTAACAATAAATAAATAAATCAAACAAAAAAACATATGTATTTGCGCATTGTTTTGCTCACTCTGCTCGAAGCTTTTTTATTCCCGAATTTCGGCTACACTAGGAGTGGTAATGTCGCCATCTGAGAAGGAGATAATGAATATCGGAAATGAACGAGATTAATGAAAACTGATGTTCCATTAAAATTAATATTGTTTTAGTTCAATTTCAGTTGATATTATATGGTTTAAATTTATCTCAAAATAATGCTAGAGAATTGGAAACTGGAGAAGTACTCAGTCCCTTGAGTGATAACAACTTTTTTCATTCTCAACAAAAAAATATCCTACTTAACATTTTTGGATTTATTATTTTTTTTATTGAATTTTTTTTTTTTTAATTATAACTTATGGTTTTTTCATAATTTTTTATTTTTTTTATTGTTGTGTTTTAAATTGTTGAATATTTTATCGCCTTGGTTTCATTCTTCCTTTACTTATTCGAATCTGGGTTTTCTCTAGCTTTTTAGTTTTTAGGTTTTCATTTTTTTTTTTTTCGTTGTACCAGGTGACTACTTGATTCGAGCACCCATAGAGACAAAATTAGCTAAAGGTGAAACAATTCAATACATTTATGTGTATTTTTGACAATAAAAGTATAATTTAAAATTTTGCATTTTATTTTACGATAGAGGCTTTTAAGCATTAAATAAATTTTATTTATGCCATTTATTCTTGCTAATATCATTCAAATATATAATTTATTTCTATGAGGGTAAGGTTTTTGCGCTTGGGGTGCTCCAATCAAATAATCATCCGGTATTTTAGCAATTATCTTCAGTTTGAAATATTACTCCATTTTTGTACATTTGTTTTCATTTTATAATTTTTTCTTTTTTTCATGATATCTTTCATTGTTGCATTTTTTAGTTTTCGAAATTTTCATTTTTAACAATATTATTGTTTAGTTTTTAAACTTCCCAACTTATTTGCTTTCTAATTTTTGGATTTTTTTTATTTATAAAAATGTTTCTATTTTATTACGTTGTTTTGTAATATGGACTTTTTTTAAATTTATCTATTTTCTCATCAATGTTTTCTTTAATTCTTGAATTTCCTTTCGTTTTTTTTTTAATTTGAAAAAAATCAATTTTTAGATATTCTTTATATTTTTAGTTTTGCATTTAAAAAACATTTTTGTTCTTTTCTGATTTTTGTATTATCTTCAGAAATTACTTCGTGACTTTAAAGGGTGTAATGTGTGTAGCAGTTTGAAGCCATATCATCGCAAATAAATGATTTATAATTTATAATAATTTTAAAAATTCAACATTCGTTTTTATTCACCAAAATTCAAAATGATGCAGAAATATCCCTTTTTACATTATCAAAATAATTAAACTTGTACAGTGTATCACCTCCTCAGGCAGTTTGAAAAACGACTGCAGATGTTGGCTTCTTTGATTTTTTTAATTGCTTCTTTTTGTTCTTTGAGTTCGTAGGTAAATATAAATGTGATATTGCTCGTATATCAAATTACAAATTAATCAATCGTAGTCGGAAAATTGAAAATACCAGTCGGCATTTTTAGATTTCCCCCCCCCCGCCCAGAGTGCCAAGACTCGGCCCGTCTCTGACAATAGGTACCACAGAAAAGGAGCAATATCTAGATATATTATGACACTTTAAGAATTCTTGTGACGTAAATTTACATTATAGTCTAGAAATATTATACTTACATCAGCAACGGAAACTGGTGTGGTGGAGATCTGAGAACTTACACCAGTATTAGGATTCGGTGTAATAGTAGTAATCTAATTGAAAAAGAAGTTGAAAAGTAAGTATTAAGTCCAGAATAAAATTTCTACATCGGTGTTGAAAACAAAAAGAAAACTCTACGTTAAGTTAGTACTACAGAAAGGTATCATATATATAAAGCTACAAGGTAAAAAGCCTGAATTAATTCTGGAAAAAGTCGGAAAAAACTCCCGAGATTTTTCTATTGCACCTAGAAAGCTAATTTTTTTTTTTAATCGAAAGCTCATAAAGTGTACTATGGTGTGTGCGTTTAGGGGTGACGAGGTGACGCGTTTCAACTGCACCAAAAATCAGTGTTGCCGCCGTCTACCAAAAATCATAATTTCTTAGCTGATTGTAAATTTTTTCGACTTGGTTTTTTTTTTATTTCTACTCTAGGACTCAAACTTTTTGAGATATTATATTATGGTTCAAAGTTTCGAAAGTCGAAACGCGTGCTTTTTTTTACAATGAAATATCTCGAAAACTACATTACTCGAATATCTTTTTAGCTGAGTTTTTAACAAAACGATAGCTATTGCCTATTGCAACATACCTGATCTGGGAAGGGAGTCGGGGGAAGGTGAAGTCTTAAACCTTTTGTGTATCAACTTTTAACAAGTGTGAAAAAAGTCTTTGTACACAGCCAACTTAGTTTTTAGAGAACTATTACCAAAATCATTCTTTCATAGTAGTCCAGTTTTCATCGCACATGTACCTTTTTTGTTCAGAAAAATTCAATCATCAACTGTTTAGGGGAGGGGGAGGGGAGCCACAAAAGGGCGAAAAGGCAATTTGAGCGAAGCCCCCTAGTATAATTATATAGATCTATTGCACTTACCTTATTTTCGATTCATCAATGTTCTTATTCTCCACAAGATTTAGAAACAACGATGAGGCAAAATAAGCTGTAATAAAAATATAGCTATAAGTACGAGTACATTACAATGTAAATCAAGTGAATACTTACTAAATACAGTTATAAGCTTCATTTT
Organism: Phenacoccus solenopsis; assembly: GCA_009761765.1. Taxonomy (NCBI): domain Eukaryota; kingdom Metazoa; phylum Arthropoda; class Insecta; order Hemiptera; family Pseudococcidae; genus Phenacoccus; species Phenacoccus solenopsis. Next base: position 14,016 of record VFXL01000384.1, on the reverse strand, counting down.
CATGTATTTAGGTATGTTCATCTATTGAGGGAGATATTATAAATTCTGGCTTTACCTATTTTAAAAACAGACGTTGAAAGAATTTTTAGCACAGTTTCGATAGTTAAAAACAAAACATTAAGATATGGGAAATCAGGGCTGTAATAACGGTAACGGAACATAACGGAATAACGGGACGTAACGGCCAATTTTCTCATTTTAGTAACGGAATGGAACGTAACAGAACGGAACGAAATTTTTTAGAACTGACCGTAATGGAACGTAACGGATCAATTTTGTTAGTGTTCTGTTATTTTACAATGTTTTAATTTTTTGAAATTTGAATGCTGGCAAAATTGTTTTTAGCTTCCTACCTTCTAAGCCCAATGCAATGTACATTTTTTTATGTGAAATTCAAATTTGATCATTTTCAATTAACTTTAATACCTAGTGGCTAGTACCATAGTAGAATTGTGAATTTGTGAAAAGCAGGGTATGGTAACTCGATCGCTAACCGTTAACTTGAGTTAACCACAAAGTGACTGAGTATTATTACCCTGAGTCCTTGACTGTAACCTAAACTTACTGATTGAGTGTCTGAAAGGCTCTAAGTAACTTTAACTTAGAATGACTCAATAAACGTTTTCAAATTTGTAAACCAACTTGAACCAATAACTCAATCAATTATCAATCAGTCTTCAAAAAAAAAAAAAAAAATGGCAAAACTGCTCAGTGCATTGTCGTTGATTCATACAATGTGAGTCATTTTGTGTTGCAACTTTGAGTCATTGTTTAAATGTTTATTGTTTGATTTTCAATGTTTTTTAAATTTTAAATTTTTTACCATCACTATCATCAATAAGAAAAAAATAAAAAAGAAGACGAGACTTCAACTCATACTAAAAAAAGGGGTAAAGAACGGAACAGAATGTAACAGAACATCCAATATTGGAACATAAGGTAACGGGAACGTAAGGGAATGACTCAGAAACGGATACCGGAACGGTAACGGAACGAAACACGATCACCTATTACAGCCCTGCGGGAAGTAAAAGAAAAAAATACAACCTGCTTCAACATGAAATTTCTAGATTCAGTTGTGCAAAAAATGAAAACATCTGCCAAATACAGTGTGTCGAAGTGATTTGAGTATAATCAGCGAAAAAATCTCTTTTCCAGATATTTACAATTAATTTTTTCAAATGCAATCGAAATGAATATATCAGTCTTAACATTTATTAAAGTGCTTGGACGCACGGTATAATATGTATAATGATGAGTTGATCTCAGCCAACGAAATATGTAGATCTCTATATCGCACCCCTACTGCAACAATACCACATCTCAAAAAAAAAATCCTTGACTGCAAAAACACCACATCTCAAGAAACTACCAAAAATAATTTGCGTTGCGAAAATCTGCCTTTACCATAGGAAAGAACGTGAAAAATTAGTAAGGATAAATTTAAAAAAAAAAATGAATTTGAATTCGTATTTCGTTATTCACAAAGCAAATAAAAAGCAATTTTCTTGAGTTTCGGTTATTTGACGGGTCAGCATTTACCTCTGAAGATTTTCAAATTTTCTTAAAGAAGAATAATATTCAACATAGGTTGTCACCACCATACTATCCGGCAACCAATGGGCAAGCTGAGAGGCATAATCAGAATTTTAAAGATGCTTTAAAGGCATTAAATGCAACGGCAAAGGTTGCAAAAGAAAAATTACGAAAATTTCTCACGCAGTATCGAAGAACTCCTCATACAACGACGGGAGTATCGCCTTCTTTTGTTTTGTATGGAAGGGATATGCGGACAAAATTAGATACTTATCGCGTCCAATTTTTGGGGCGCCAACAAATTTGAGTTGTAACCCTCACGTTTTTCCATCATATTGTGATATACATGGGAGCGTTGTAGATCTTTGGTCTGTCGTACACTACATTTTTCCAAAATTTTTATAATTTTTTAATCGACTACTCCAACGCCATTTTTTTCGCATTTATTTCATCTATAAGAAAAGCCTACTCATAGTGTTTCATCATAATATCACAATATAATGATAAAACGCGAAGGTTACAACTCAAGTTTGTTGGCGCCCCAAAAATTGGACGCGATACTTTTTTACGAGCTTTCACTTTGGATATAATGAAAAAACACAAACAGCACGTCCACACAATGTGAAGGCAAGACATGAAATATACAAAACAATATAATACTTCGCTACGTTATTACATTCACACCAACTCGCAAGGTTAGACATCAGCTACGTGTCAGAGTATTGTAAAATATCTCATCGGGGTTCCAAAAATATAAAATGATGCGAATGTTGATTGTCTCAAATGATTATGCTGTCCAGAAAAATCATAGTTGGATAATGAGTTTAGTACAAAATAAGTACCTAAGTGAGATTTTTTATTTTTTTTAACAAAGCAACAACCCAAACTTTAATTATAAAATATCTTTAATCGATGAAAAAAAAAGATAAAAAAACAATAGAAAATAAAATGCGAAATTCTGATGCAATCAAAAGATCACCTAGACCATCATCATAATTATGCCTAAAATTCCTAAAGAAGAAAATGTGGAAATATGATTTTGAGAAATTCAGTACATTAAAGTATTCTCCAACCTCTGGATTTCCCATTACTTTTGTTTATTACTTTCTTTCATACATTTGTTTTTTTACTACTAAATAATAACTCGTCCCCATTCGTGCTATTTGGAATTAACACAGTAAAAATAGATTTAAATGAAATGTTTATTATACCAATTCAGTTGGATATCGATAACTGCTTCAAATTCAGCAGTGAAAAAATATGTAAAATCAGATTTTTCACCTGTTTAATGAAAATAAGAGCCACTTATACTTACAACAAGTTCACATTATAAACAATTTTAAATAATGAGTGCTGGGTAGTGCTTCGCGATAATAACTTTCCTTTCGATCATTTCAGCTTCCTGATCATCGATAAGAGTGATGAAATATTTAATTTGGCTGTAATCTAGATGTATCGAGAAGTTAACGATAATGATAAAGGGAATTATGAAAACTGAACTTCCTATGGTTTAATTGATATTTTATTTACTTTAATCACTTCGATTGAATTGTACTTGTGCTTGTGAAAAATTTAGGTATGTCGATAAATTTCAAGTATAAGTTGCCTTCTCTATCACTGAGGAAGCTAAAATCAAAATACGTTTGTCACTTGGGCTCATTTTATCATATGACACAGCAATAAAAAATTTTCGACCCTTCCTGTACCCCCACCGCTATTTTAGGTTGATAACTCCGCCTTCCCCCCTCCAACATCATGTATGGAAGTGAATTGTGGATATAGTATACAACTTATCCCCAACAATCATATGTATTCATATTAATTATATTTTTACCAACTTGCGGCTCCTCAAGCTTTACTCAAAATTTTGATAATCCGCCATTTTGGATCCATTTTGATCCAAATTCAAGAAGTCATATTCTGGTCACCAACTAACCTCACACACAAAATTTGACCTCTTTAACTTGATTTGGTGGGGAGATATGAAAGATTCAAGAAATTTTATGACTCAAAACTTCCTCAAAAAGCCGTTTTTTGATCTAACTCCTCTCAATATGCACTAGAAGCTGAAATTTGGATATGTTAGTGTTCCGTGACTCACTCTTTCATATGAGATCAAAAACAAAAATTTGAGCTATTTGCCCCTTCTCCAGCCCCCCTAAAATTTGAGTGATCCGCCATTTTGAAATTTATCGAAAAAACAAAAAAACTTTCTGCGCATTTTCAAGAAGAGTCTCTCACCAAATTTTGAGCGAATTTTATGAATACTCGCCGGCGGTACGTGTGGAAAAAAAATATATATATATATATACGTAAATCTATCAAGGTGAGATCCGATTAAAAACTGGGCAACCTGAGATCCGACTCAAAATTTACAAATTATGGAATATATAGGAAGGGTAATTGCTTATTTATAGCATCTGATACATAACCACCATAGAGGGGTAACAAATTCTTAAAATAAATTATTTGAGAAGTTTTGAACAAGGTGAGATCCGTAAGTAAAGTATGGAAAGCTGAGATCTTATACACATATACAACCATTTTTGACGATAACGTTTCGATAAGTCGAGATCCAGCAACGTTGCCATAAATATTGTATGTAATTTCGTGTATTTTTTTTATTTTATTCAAATCTAATAAAGTATACTTTATTTGAGACAAATGTTCATGTGGACAGTAGGCTAGCAAGTATTTACGTATTAAATATCTATTTTTTTTTCTATTTTTTGAGCGATTATTGCATTTTGATGAACATGTGAAAAATTTTTATGCGTTCATTGTGAGAAGTGAATTTCGATGCAGCCTACTTTTGTAAAATTGAATAAACTATACATGTATAAAACATGGATTTGATGAAAGACGTAGGGAGGAAAGTGGAGAAGTGCACAGAAAGTGATTTACATGAATTTTGCTAAAAATACGGTTAGAGCCATTTTATGGAGTTTCTCAAATATCATTTTTTTTAATAACCTCAAAATAATGGTTCACAAATTTTGAGAGGAGCTGGAGAGAGGGCAAATTCCTTAAAATTTTCGTTTCTTTTTCAGACGAAAAAGTAAGTTGCGGACTTTAACATATCCAAATTTCAGCCTCTTAAGTATATTTTGAGGGGATCTAGGGCAAAAAACAGCTTTTTGAGGAAGTTTTGAGTTATGAAATTTCTTTAATATCTCATATTATCTCCTCATCAAATCAACCAAAAAGTTCAAATATTGTGTGTGGGGTTAGTTTGGCACTATGACCTTTTGAATTAGGGTCAAAATCAATCCAGAATGGCGGATTATCAAAATTTGAATAGAGCTTAAGGAGTCTCAAAAAACGAGGATTTGAAAAATATGAATTTGAATGATTAATAACGATGAGAAGTATGCTGTATGCTAATTTCACATGTGATTTTGAAGCGGAATGAGGAGGGTGGTTGTCCTCAACATTTTGTGGGAGTAAACGAAAAAACGAAAATAAACGGCTTTTGGAGGGGAAATCACAATGTGATATTTCATGAATCTCGCATATTTCCTCATCAAATTAACCTAGAAGGGTCAATCCTTGTGTGTAGATTTGATTGGTGTCAAAATATGAGCCCCTTGAATTTAAGTTGAAATCGATTGTAAATGGATCCCAAATAGCGTATGTCCAAAATTGAGTCAAGCTTGAGAAGCTTTAAGCAACTGAAAAGTATGAACTTTTCCAATTTTGGAGGACAAAAAATTCTACATATTTCAGATTAAACTTCTCGGTGTTTTTAGTACGGATAAGGGGTGATGAATATGGGCTATAAGTTTGAGAAGTTCACTTGACAATATTACCTCCAAATATAATCAAGCCCCGATTAAAAAGTGAGCTCCAGTGATGCGGCATGGCTGCTCACTTTTTTTTCATTTTCAAATAATCTAAGACAGTAGGAAGAGGTTCTCTGATTCAGATATTGAAGTTATATAGAAATGGAATTCACACCTCAATTTTTTTTTTTGGTCAAGTAGGTGTATCAAAATGAAATATATAATAAAATTTTGATTTTTCTGAAAAGAATTCTATATGAAGTTATCGAAAAAAATATAACAAATCAGCTACCTAAACAACCCAACAACAATAGAAAACCTGTTTAAATTCCTTAAAGCTACCAACCTCCTATCCAAAATCTAAACACCGCCTCTGGCCTTCGTTGCAGAATACGGCAAGTTAATGGAAAAAAGTAAAGTAAAGTTTTTAAAATAAAATAATTAAAAAATAAAACACAAAAGTTAAACTTTGTTCGTAAAGTAAATTCTTTAAAATTTGTATAGCATGGCAGTTTTCCCAGAATTATAATTCTATACATTTTTGCAAATTTTGAGGAAATACCTCTCTCCCCTCAGGGAATAAATGGGCATTTTAGAACAATTGCAGCTTTTATTTCAGGATTTATAGCGTAAATTATGTCAAGAAAAACAGCTAATAGTGAGTAATTTTTGAGACTTTAGAAAAGCATAAATACAAATGGGAAAACTTCAAGCTCCGCTCGACACGTGTTAATATTATTCTTAAGTTATGAAATTTTTAAAGGTTTATTTTGAGTCCAAAATGAATAACTTGAGGGGGAGTGAGCATGAAAATTCGACATCTTGAAATATGGTGCTACCTTAAGGGACAGTATAAATGTGTATTCGCTTTATGTATTTAAAACTTGATATTTAATTTTTTTCTTGTTTTTCTCCCTGGTTGTTAATTTTTTCCGGCAAAGTGAGCACGTGCTCTCGCAAATAATAACAGTTTTTAATTTTAAAGCTTTCGACACAAAAAAACTTTATTTTTAAATATCGATACATAACGCGTTTTCGGCAAACAGACCTTTTCAGTGCAATAATACAGTATCGATATTTAAAAATAAAGTGTTTTTGTGTCAAAAGTTTTTAAAATTAAATACGTAAAACAACACTGAAGAAAAACTTTTTTTCTTGAAAATAACAATTTTATGTGAATTTTAGCCATTCAAGAAGATTCGTTTTTTTTTTGCATCTAATTTTTTTATTCATAAGCTTGATTTTTCTACAATTTCTTCTTGTTTTTTTTTTTCGAAAAATGATGATTTTTAGCATTAACCTCAAGGTTTGACATTTTTCTCGAATCTCATTTTATTTTTAGTTTTCTTAGAGATTACCTCAAAATTTGAAATATCCTGAATTTTGCTTCTCTTTTTCCTTTAGATTCAGCTTAAAGTTCGCGTTTTTTTTTTCGAATCTCAATTTATTTTTAGTTTTTCAAAGATTACCTTCAAGTTTAAAGACTTTCTGATTTTTTTTTCCATGAAGTCAGCTGGAAGTTCAAAATTTTTCTCGAATCTTGTTTTATTTTTATATTTAAAGTGCTTATTTTGTCAAAGTGTCTTAACAACATAAATAATTTTTACAAAATGATTTAAAATTTATTTTAAAGTATTTTACAGTTGGTAAACGGACTCTTGTTTCACACGATTATTTTCTCGTTGCTAACTGGAAGAGTTATCTTTAAGTAATTTAAGGTAGTGCAAAATAGACCTGTTTTTGATTTCATAACAAACACTTAATTTGATTTTATTTCAAAACGTCTTGCTGCCTAAAGTATAACGTATTCGTGATTCAATACCGAATATAAGGAACGGAAAGATGAGATCCGCGTTGTTGCCGAATGCGCGGATCTCATCTGTTTCGAAACGTAACACTTAGATATACTCTGGTAGAGCGCTCTCTGCAAAACAAACGTCGAACTGACTTCGTATATGTTGGCCGAAAAAGTGGAAAGATGAGATCCGGGCAAAAATTGGGCAATGCATTCCTGATGGTATCCTGATGTCAAAAAACTCGATATACACGCTAAGAAAGGTGAGATCCGATTTCGGATCTCACCTTTCCAAAACGGAGCTCACCTTTCCACGAAATGTATATTTTGGATCTCACCTTTCGGAAATATAAATCTATATATATATATATATATATATATATATATATTGAGTTACGTATAAAAGTTGGATCCCTCGAAAAACAGTGAAAGTTGGATCCACCTTAAAAAATGGTTGTAAGAGCTATTTGCCTCCAGCAAACAATTAAATGTTATTTTTCCTTTTTATGAGTGAAAAAAACACATTAAATCGATAATTAGAATAGAAGTTATGATAAAAAATTTAATTGGAAGTATATGTGAGAGTTGACTCCATGCTTCAAAAAGGCAGTTATAAGTTGGCTCCATGAGAAAGTGGATACCGTATACGGAGCTGTATATTTAAATATACATTTACAGAGAAAGTCGGCTCCTCCTGCCAGGTATGCCACTGGATAGAGGGCGCCTGGGCGAAACTAATGCATGATTTGTGAAAGTCAGCTCCATATACGGTATTCACTTTCACATGGAGCCAACTTATAACTGCTTTTTTACATAGCGGGAGCTGACTTTCATATGTAACCATAATTATATATATATATATATATATATATAGATTTATCTATGGATAAAGTGGCATCATTTTTCGTCGTCTACAGGTAAAGTGGCATCTTTTTTACAAAGTGGCATCTTTTTTTTGATGCCACTTTACCATCACATTGCTCATCGATTCAGCTATGTGTCATGACGTCACTGGTGTGGTTATTTGGGTGATGCCACTTTACCACTAATATTCTATTTTTCATACAAAAAAATTTTTTTCGGTCTACGGTCGTAGTAGCCTCATTTTTTTTAAGTTTACAGGTAAAGTGGCATCATTTTAAAAATTTGTTTCTAAGAAAATCTATGAAATTATACATTCCGTTCGCCACTGTGGTGTCGTTAACGTGACATTAGATGCACTTCTGAGGAATGTGCAGAGTGATGCCACTTTGACCATAGATCACTATATATATATATATATATATAGATAAATCTATAGGTATATATATATATTAAGGAAAGAACATAATTGTATGTATTTTCCTCCTGTTACTGCTGATTTATTACTTAAAAATTGGCATCACAGGTCAACATTAGTAACTATTTAGCACACGCTAAGACTGTACGATTAAAAATATATATATGTATAAAAAAAACTTTTAAGGAAGGAAATAGGGGGCTGCAAGGTTGCTCCTAATACTAATATTACCAGCGTTGGGCAAACTCTTTTCAAAAAAAGAGTTAACTAACTCTTCGTCAACTCCACTCTTTTTCTAAGAGAGTCATCTCTTCGAATTCAACCCTTTTTGTGATTCATTTCAAAAAAAGAGTCAACTCTGAATCGTTAACATTTTTTAACTCTCAATTTTTTTGCAACTCTTTTCAACTCTATTTTAAATATTTTTCGAAGCAAGAAAACATTAAGTCTATTTCGCTGGGCCCGTCCATTTAAAGATGGGGTTTGAAAATAGTGTCAATCGTTTGTGCATCGTCTGTGCACATTTGTGCACCCACTATTTTCGTTTTTGCCCTCCTCCATCTTTTTATTGAAAAAAGGCCAATTGCGGGGCTGGGGAAATGCAGCCCACCATTTTAGGTGGCGGGTTATAGAATATGTTAATCGTTTTTGCTTCGTTTTTGCACGTTTGTGCACTCATTAATTTCGCTTGGCTACGCTCCATTCTTACATTTTTTTGTATAACATCGTGGCATGGCTAGAAGTGTGCTTTTCAAAGAGTGGAAATACATTTATCCGACTCCAAACATAAGTTTGTCCAAACATGTCATTTGTTTGGGAAATTTTTATTGAGATGTCATATGATAGAATGATAGAATGAGCCTATGTGACTTATTTATTCTCATTTCAGCTTCACAAAATGAGGAAGTGAATTTCTCCCTGAGGGGTGCACTGATCACTTGGTCGCTTGTTGGAAAACAGATTTGAATTTATTTTAATTGAATTTAACTTTTATGTGAATGAACTATTTTCAATTTTTTTTTTTTTTTTTTAGAAATAGGAAGAGCGAACGTAGGTCACAAAACTAAATAGTGCAGTAGTGTAAGTTGGTCTGCCGATCCGCAGCTCCTGCTTTTAAGCGCAGCGAAAGCTCAGAAGTTCACAATTTTCATGAACTATCCGCTGAAAATACTGCAGGTTGAAAATGGTGTCAAATTACAGGATTTTTTGCGCTAAATCCAAATATGTAGGTCTGCCAGCCCTAAATTTCTGCCAAAGGCCCGGTAGAGGAGGTCAAAGGAGAGAAAACTCGAAAAAATTGCGTATTTTTGTTGTAATTCACATAAAAATCTCATAATTTAGTTTAAGTGGGTTTAATAAATGCTTTTAAGTATTACTCATAAACAGCAATGCAATGACTTCTTAACTTAAAATATTTCACGGTAGGGAAACATCTACAAACTCATGTATATGGGCATTAGGCAATGGGCATGCGATACATCGAAATATATGTTTTCTAGGTCGTGGAACTGGAATTATTTAAGCAATGTCAAGATGGATGGAAAAAGTTTACTTATTTGAATTTGTTTCACGACTCGCGAGAGGTGTTTGACAACAATGAAACAAGAAGGGAATGTTTGGGTTCTCCATGCTCGCTAGGTCATAGCTCTCAAGCAAAAATTGAATAATTATCATGATTCTTAATTTTTTCTCATTCAATTATGAAAGTATTATGAGGAGCATAAACCGCACACCTACTGCAACAACACCAGTACACCACATCTCAAAATACGTCAAGTAACCGAAACTCAAGAAAATTACTTTTTATTTGCTTTGTAAATAACGAAATACGAATTCAAATTCATTTTTTTTTCATTGATCCTTACTAATTTTTCACATTCTTTACAATGCTAAAGGCAGATTTTCGCAACGCAAATTATTTTTAGCAGTTTTTTGAGATGTGGTGTTTTTGCAGTCAACGATTTTTAGCTGAGTTTTTAATAAAAAACGATAGCTATTACAGCCTACTTGATTTGGGGAAGGGAAGGTCGGGGAGGTTGGGGTCTTCAAATCTTTGCGTTTCAGACCATTTGTAATCATCTGGCAAATGTTCAACTTTTTGGTATATATATTTTTTCCCCACGCGTAGCGCCGACGAGTATTCATAAAATTCGCTCAAAATTTGGTGAGGAACTCTTCTTGAAAATGCGCAGAAGTGCTTTTTTTTGTTTTTTCGAAAAATTATTTCTTTAAATGTATTTTTTGTCAATTACTTACAATTGGAGGGTAATTAAATATAAAATAGTTATTTTTTCGTCGAATATGTAAAAAAATTCAAAACTTATACCTCATCTAGATCTACCAAAAGGTACGTGAATAAACGTATCATTGTGCTTTCGTTTTTAAAAAGGGAAAAGGTAATTTAAAAAAATACATATAAAAGTATAGTGACGAAATTTGTCTGAATAAAAAAAAAAAAAGTATATATGTTAAAAAAAGAAACAGTACCACATGAGTTTCATTGTAGGTATCTCATATAATAGTCATAAATCATATGCAGTATTTATAAAATTGAAGAAAATTATTATCATTAAATATAAATACGAGAACAGTCTCCATTAAGCAAACATAGGTAAAGGCTTCAAATGCGCTATCGAACTCATCTTTCTGACATGTCGTAGGCACTGGAACTTTGGTATCGCCGCCGGTTAGATTCCTCTCGATGTCTTCTAAACTTTTACCTTGGGTCTCTGACACGCATGATACCATGAATACCAAGCTAGCTAAACATATGGCGCTGAATAGCCAAAATGCTCCGCCTAATCCGATCCAATCTTTCAAATTGGTGAACGTTTCGGTTATGGGTCCGAAACCGGCTGAGAACGCGAGTACAAATGTTACGAAACTCAATAAAGGAATCCAACCCTATTCCTTCACATCTAGACCTGCTGCTTTAAAATAGAAGAATGCTCCTAATACCGCCAACATTAGAGTTGTAGGCATACTGTCACCTACATTTTTTTTTTTAAATCGATTAAATAATCGATAATTAAATACAAAAAGTAATACCGTGTACCATGTTTCCAAGTCGGCGTACTAGTGCAGCAACTAACACCGTAATGGGAACGGCGGGGAAATTTCGATCTACCGCGTTTTAAAAACAACCTTAGCTGCCTCGCCCTGATTGGTTATTCGAATTTATACCTTTTAATATAAATATAAGCGTGTTCCTATGCATAAGTCAGTTCAGTAGTTCACTTGTTACCATGTACATGAAGAAATAAAACCACATTAAACAAAGTTGAATTTATTTTATTTACTTTTATTTCTCATAAGGTTCACTAGAGGAGAGAGTTCATTGCCAGTTCGATCACATCGAATCAGCCACCGGGTCGATAATATCGACTCAGTATTCTACATTAAAATTAGCCGGGTCGATAATTATCGACTCAGCATTAAATTAACCGGGTCGATTACTATCGACTCAGTAAAGTCTCGTCGGTACGCACTCGAATCAGCATCATCGCCGGTTCGAGCACGCATCAGCATTGCCGACTCGGGCCATAGCTCGACTCAACAGTTAGGGACCTAAAGTAATACTAAATAATATAACCGTAACCACCAACAGCGACAGAGTCATTGTCCCGCTCGATCTAACTTTTCTACCGAGTTTGTCGATGAAAGCGGTAGCTAAGAAGGTCGAAAAGAAGTTCACCAAGCCTACGATAATGCTACTCAAATTCTCATCGATAGTGCTACCGGAGTCCTATGAGCATAAAAATATTATTTAATAAATCGATAAAATTTTCGAATATTTTCATCTTTCGCTTATTTCCCTTGCTTTGAATATTTGCACCGCATAAAACATACATGCATTGATTCCGCTCATCTGTTGGAAAAACATGAGTCCCAATGATATCGGTAACGGTTTCACGTACATTCTGCCGAAAAACAGTTGTAAAGGTCGGAGACTCCTGAGCTTTATTCGCTTGATTGGCTTTTTCGATTTCGTTGAATTCTTGACTCACGTCCGCATCAGGTCCTCTCAACTACTGTAATGCTTTTCGTGCTTAAAAAGAAAAGAAATGTAAGCAGTCATGCAGCATGCTGGAGGTGAATTATTAGTTCGGTTTGGCACGTTAATGAAAAATTCTCGACTTTTAGTCGACTACCATACGACATTTTGAAAACAGTACCCCTCCTCCGATTCATCAAAAATCACTTATGCAGCTGAAATTAGCATACAGCATACTTCTCACTGCTAATAATCATACGAGTTTACATTCATCAAATCTGAGCTATTCGGGGCTCCTCAAACCCTCCTCAAATTTTTACTATCCGTCATTTTGAATCCATTTTAAGCCGAATTTAAAGCGTCATATATTCTGGTCCTCAACTAACTTCACAAACGAAGTTTGACCATTCTAGTTAGATTTGGAGACGAGATAAGGGGGATTAAAGAAATTCCATGGTTCAAAACTTAATCGAAAAGTTCTTTTTGCTCTAGCTTTTTTCTAAATGCACTTTGGAAGATGAAATTTGAATATGTTGGCGACCGTGACTCGCTCCTTCACTTAAAACCGAAAACGAAAATTTTGAGCCTTTCGACTTATCTCCATCCTCTCTCGAAATTTGAGCGAAACGCCATTTTGAGGTGAATCGAGAAGCCAAAAAATTACTTTTATGGAATACTACGAAGTGTCTCTCATTAAATTTTCAGCAATTCTCATCCATACCCGCTGACACATTACTCGGGGAGGAGGCTGCATATACTGTTCCAAGAAAGGGACCAAATGCAATAAAAATATTTTCGAGAAAAACGTTTTTAAATTCTTGACGATCTCTTTCTTCGAGCCCTTACTTTCCACTTTATTGCTCAGTGGGGAAAAGCAAGGTGATTCTAAGGGGTTTATGGGCATCTCCATTGGGAACATCAACGAAAGTAGACTAAAAAATGTTGATAAAAAATTTTTTTATACTACGCCCTCTTCTACAGATAAGCTCACATATATATCTACCCACATCTTGATGAGTGAATTACTTACGTAGGCACGTTTACCAGCGAGTGAACCATATTTTCAAAATGTTGGCATTTTACATCAGTGTTTGTTTTGAGAATAAGGTAAGACTCGGTTAATTCATTCCGTTGTAAATTATAACCACAGACATGTGAGCCATGACTCAGTTTAAATTCAACTATCTTTAAACAAAAATAAAAATATAAATTAAATTAAATTAATTTTCAGAAAATTTACATTTAAAAAATTTAAATAAAAAATTCAATATTCAATTATAATTAAGTAATAAAATTCAATTCAATCAATATACATTTTATTTTAGAACCTATCCTAAAAAATAGAGCATTTGACATATCAATTTCAATTACTTGGTCTCTCGCGCACAAAGGGGAAGGAGCGACGTTACCGTGCTCGAGTCGACGACGTTTAATTGTTTACTTCACATCAGTTGTGAATCGTTCAACGCTTCACAGAAACGGAGCTCGAAATTAGAGAAAAAAGTTCGACGTGTGCAATTAACTACTTGCCTACGTTATCGAATGTAGTCGGTAATAGATCTAGAGTTCCTCGAAGAGGGTTGTACGGTTTCGCCCAAGTATACCGGTAATATGCTAACGAACAAATGCC
>VFXL01000394.1:0-40001 GCA_009761765.1 Phenacoccus solenopsis | reverse complement strand
TACACAGTATCTACCAAACATTACAACCAGTACACAAATGCTATTAATAGAAAAGCTGTAACAGAGAAAATAAAAATAAAATGAGATACTCGTATTCGAATGAATGAATTGTTTCAAATTTTCCGCACAAGAAAAAAAATAAGTAAATAAAACATGCTCGCTCTTCGAGAACATCCATCATATATCTCTACATTCGAACCATTGAAAACTTTTAGGTATTTTCTTTTTGCGTGCGACGAATGCATTTACATTTATTGTTATTGTTATAAAAAAGGAAAAAATTCATTACTAAAATTCTCAAATTTTGTCTCAAGGGAAAACTTCGTTTCCTCGTTTTTATACGTAATATTGATATCATATTTTATGCGCGAGCAATTCAACATCAGCTACTTCGACTTATCAAAATGTTGTTTTTTTTTTTAATTTGTTTTTTATGCACCTCAAATACGTTGATCTCATCTTATTAGTTTGAAAAATATGAATTTCGATATTAAAAAATATATACATAATCACAAATCCGCGTTGTAGTTGGGAGAGTAGATAGGGTATGGGAAGGAAGGACAAAATTAAGCAGACAGCAAATTCTGATTCAAAATATATTTTAATTTGAATACAATAGCAATCTTCACATGATAATATCACGAATCCCTCTCCATCTATCGAGTTCTCAAGTATTTCTATTATAATCAGGCAATTCTCAATTTATGAATATTTTTCATTATTTCTTTTTCAGTTTGACATGCTCTTCAGTTTTGATATCTTTTCCACTGTAGAGCGTCAAATCGTGTTATTGCATGAGATGTCAATACAACAGGGGTTTTTCCATTTTTTCTCTCCTTACTGTTCTTATTACCCCATCAATCCTTGCGATAAGATAGACGGACTACGACGTCATGTAGAATTCCTACTATAGACGGGGGCGTAACTAAGGGGGGATGGGGAGGGAGCTTCCCCTCAAGTGTTTTGAAAAGTTGGGAAATTTATAATTGTTCAACGCTGAAATTGGGAACTTGAATTTCTTTTGGAAAAATAAGAACTGGAATAAATTCGAACTGATGCCAACTTATATCATGTATAGCGCACAACTAGGGACGCAGCCCCCTTGCTTTTTGGAAAGTTGGTAAATTTGGAGTTTTAGTAGCGTAAAGTAGGTAAACTTGACCCCTTGCGCAGTATTATTACAGCTATTTTTAAATTTTTTGATGACTTAAATAAAAAAAAAAAAAGGTCATCAGTTGGTAAAATTTCACGGTATTAGTTGGCAATTTTTGGTTTTCTCCCCCCCCCCCTGAAGAATGTCCTCGTTACACCCCTGACTATAGAATTCAGTTTCGCTTCACACCTTTCGCTGAGAATTTTTTCTTAATACGTTGCATTATGCCTACATAGGTTTTATTTGATACGATATATCGCCTAATTGTATGTTTAAATTTTCAAATGTCCATTTTTATTAATACTTGTGCATAAAATTTCAAGTATGTTCATATTTGACAATGGTATAATTGTGTTTTGCCAAAATAATTTATCGAATGTATACATACATATATTGATTTCGAGTCCGTAGCGAAAGTCGTCCGTCATCAGATGATACGTCTTCGATGTATTTCCAAATTTTGTATTCGTCAACTGTAATAATTATCAGTTAATAACGAACGTGAAGATGCCACTTTTAATTTCGTCACTGTTCTATGATTGAACTGTTTTTCCAAAGATTTCAATAATCTAGTGGGTTCCCAGTCCATAAGCCTTTGTCAACATCCTATGATCGTCGCTACAAAGTTGTAGTCTTAGGTCATTTGTTAGATTCTTATACAAGGTTTTAGAGCATTTATAAATTATATTTTAAAACAAAAGTAGTATCAATTATTTTCATATTGTTGTTGCTTGCTTAACCTAAATGCTTCGTATTAATATTTTTTTATTTAGAATATGTCTTAACATGTAATTTTTCTATTTTTCTTCGCGCTTTGCGCATTAATAAGTTGCCTTTTACTAGTTATCATTTTGCCTTAAATACTTATTTTCGTATGTTTTCTAATTTTGTTTTATTGTGTTTATACATGTACCATACAACCATGACCCATTGAGGGTAATGTAAAAAATTTCAACTCGCAAAGAAGTCCTTTTCAACAACGTCGAAAGCGCTTTCCTCGCAGTCAACGAGATTCTATTGGTTTGCGTATCTTTCTTTTTTCACTTCATTTGACAACTGAAATAGCAGGTATGTGATTTTTCCTTTCGTGCATTTTATCTACATTATTATTTTCATAATACTTGCCTCTTGTTAAAAATTTTTTTTATGATGCGGATATATAGTTCATTTTCTTATTTAACAATATTAAGAACTATAAGTATTAGAAGATTTTGATATTGATTTTTTTAAATTTTAAAATTCGTTGAAATAAATCGTATCCTTGCGATCCAATGACTCGTATATTTAATGGGTATTATATTTTTAATCTGTAAATTGAACTTAAACATTGAACATTACGTGGGAGTTAATTGAACCTACTTATGAATCGCCATTCGACTCATTATTGTGATTAAAATATTGGATAAATTCGTATGGTGTACAGGCTTCATTAATTGAGACCAGAGCATATCCATGGAAACACACATAGGTATCCGTAACTTTCTCAATTTTTCACAATTTCTTTCTCTTTTTATGTTTGAGAACTTTTTAATTCGATATTATTGGTTCCAACTTTAAAACTTTTTTTTGGTTGATTTTTTTCAACAGGAAATCAATTCAAGATAAAAATTAGAAAATTAAGACATGATCAACACTTCACAGGGCAAAGTATCAGATGACAAAGCACAAGTCCATAGATTACTTACTTTTCTGAAGTTTGGTTTAGTGCCTGTAACCATTATTGTTGTACATGGCACGTAAAAAGAAAGTATTGACAAAAATTTTAATTTTTGGACATTATTGTAATAATTAAGCCAACATTTCATTCTTTGATATTTTTCTTCAACAATTTTCATGAAGAGGCCAGCACAAGTAACGATGAAAATATAAGTAAAATAAAATACAATGTTTATAATTTTGCTTTTTTTTAGTAGATATTTTTCCATTTTGAGAGAATCCTTTCGAATCTTTTCATTTTTGAAGAACTTTTTTTTTAATGCTTGAAAATCTTTTTAAATCTGTGTTTATTTTAATTTTATTCCACCAAATCTTCTTGAACTACTCGTAGATAATGAAGTCACTGTCTCTCTTCTTCTTCAATTTATCGAAGAAGTCGATCTTTCCACCTCTCTAACCTCAACCGATCATGTGCCTCTAGCCAAGTTTTTTTTTGTTGACATTTTTCAGTTCTTTGATTTTACTTCTAAAATGATTTGATTTTCTGAAAAAAAAAATTAATTTTTCCACATTTTTTTGTTTTGTTTTGTTTTTTTTTTTTTATTCAATTTCTTTTGTTACATATTTTTTAATCTTTTGAATGCAAGATGTCGCATATAAATTATTAAACGTAATGCGACACTTTTTCACAATTCCAAATCATCCTCCACTCCTCCCTACGAAATTTACAGAAAATGAAGAATTATAACTCAAATCCTTAATTTTCATAATACGAACAAAATTATACAATTTTCTCTGAAACATTATTTTTCATGAACCATATACATACACATTACTTTTACAAAACATGCAGACTATTGGACAATACTTTTGACAAAAATGTCTATTTTACATAGTTCATTACTTTTTCATAATTTTATCACCAGAAAAAATTTCATGATTTTCATCACCTTTTATACACCTTATTTTTGAGCCCCAAACAGATAAACAGAAAGTTAGAATTTTTCGAATTTTTGGTTATTCACTGTATAGGTTTGGCGAATCAGGCACAATGTGATATTTTTGCCGAATACTTGAAGAATTGTTCAATTTTGCCAACTTTGTCAAACTTTAAAAGCATATCCTCACCCACTACCTCCATACTTGGTTCCGTCCTTGGTTCTTGCTGTCCGTACACTGTTCAATATCACTGATCATAATCAGTAGCGGATTAGCGGCAGAAGGTGGAGTAATTATATATCAAGACAAAAAATTGTTACTCTCCTTATTTTTACTATGCTAAATTCCCTCAAATTTATTTCAGTAAATGTGGAAATAATCAAACATTTTGTCGTTGCCAGCTCCAACTATAATATGCGTTCACAAGAGGGGGAAGAGGCCCAAGGTGGGTCGTACCCATTTCAAGTGAACACATTTTATTCAAATGATAAAAGTACTATGAAAGCGATTTTTTTTTTATTTCCCTTCATTACAACGCATCAACCCATCAGTCATTGATAAGCCCTCCAAGACCTTCGTAAGACTACAGGTACCAACAACCACCTCTGCAGCAAGCGATTCCTCCGCATAGTTTCTTCATTTCTTCACAAAAATACGTTGCTTTGATTTTTGAATTTTAATAAATAAATTACAGCTTCGAAATGCATACAAAAGAGGAATAAGTTGAACCCCAGGCGTAAAAGTAAGAGAGGGAAAGTATTGATGGATTATGTTGCCAAAAAAAAAAGTTGCATAAAAATCCTAGCCCTACTCATTACAATTATTTTTGAAAATGTTTATGCGTTTGAAAATATTTTTTTTGCTGTGATCATTACTGATTAACAGATTTTATTAGTATGAAGAACAACGCAATTTTGTTGAAAATTTTTGAAACTAATAAAGGATTTTATTTGTAGTAATTCTATAACAGGCTTGGAAGCGCTGAAAATTGCAAGACTTAATTTTTCAATTTTACCACTCATTTGAAAAAATTCAAGGGAGTAAATATGTTTTTTAAAAATAAAAACTCCCGAAATTTTCTGTAACTATTTTTATGTCTATAAATACACCTTTGAAATTTATTCTTTGTATCGATCACGGCTTTCATCTTTGAGCTTTTACCAGAAAAGTTTTAAATGAATTCCAATTTAGCGTTTCCGCAAACTTCTAGCTAGAACAGGAAAGGTAAACATCTATGTCCGGAATAATACGCTGATATCAGATCATCCGCCAATTTCTAACGCAAAGATGGAAGTCATTATATTGCCATCGCCCAACCTAAAACCTGTAGGCAATACCAGGGCAATGGGTTCTTCACATCTGAATACTGTAACCTCCACTGACGCCTATCAAGAATTTGATTATTAATAGTTTTTTTGAGGTATTGCATGCAGCTCCTATAGTAATCTTGAAATCACGTACTCATATCCATAGCGAAGGTCTTCTGCTTATTGTGTTGTTGACCAGTGCTAGAAACACTTCTCTGAATTTGTGGTATCGTTGGTTCAGTATAACCCGATGGAGACATACGTATACTATGCACTTCACTCAGAATAACTTTCTTCGTCACGTTCGCATTGGCAGCGTGAGCAGGCGCGTTCTCGTTATCAGTCGGTTTCACACAATCAAACTATAGATATAGATAAGCTGAATCACTCGAACGACTGCAATCCTGTACATTCTGCTGGTTAATTGTCCGCGTAAAACTACAGTATGCTTAAGAAAATATAATTCTTACTTGAGGCTGAGCGCTCTTCCCGTACCACGAATTCTGACTAATCATACGAGGTGGTGCGGACGCTTGATGAAGTGTTTGTTGTTGAGAATGCCTATAATTTAGTCTATGATGATGATGATGATGATGATGATGATGATTGCGTTTCACAACTCATAACCGCTTAAAGACGTATCGACGGCTTTATTAATATGTTCGTGTTTTCGTTACCATTCTACAGACATCAAAAAATCTAATTAAATATTGCGATCATAAGTACGCCATCTGATCACAATTAAAATCTTACTAATAATGTTCTAATAGGACGCGCTTGGCATAACCACCGCCGTCTGAACACGGTTATTATTAATTCTTCTTGGAGTCTGAGTGGTGATTGCTTCTTTACTTTTGTTTTCTAGCGCAATATCTTTCACAGGTTCGATGTTTTGTTTGAGAGTCTGCGAAAAAAATTAATGTATTAATTTGACGTCTACGTTCAACCGCAGATGGTAATTCCTTACCTATACTTTAGCCAATGGAACCGTATGAGAATTATGCAGCCTACGCCAAACAATTTTCTACGATGTTGCGTTATATAATAATAAAATCTACTGGTGTTTTTCATATTTCTTCACCAAAACGACCTAGAAAGCTCAAACTTCGTGTGTAGAGTTGACTGACGATTAGAATATGACCTATTCAATTTGGTTCGAAATGGATACAAAATGGTGGATCTTTACAATTTGCAGAAATTTGAGGGGCCCAAGTAGTTATAAAATCTGAGAAATATGTGTTCATTTCATAATATTATGATTATTGCATGGCAAGAAATATAGGTACTACATATTCTGTTATAAGTATACCATCTAAAATAGTTTTTTTTTTTCACTTTTGAACACCAACATTTTTTGAATGTGGTAAGTTTGATATACGTAAGTAAGCTTTCAAACATTTGAAAAACTTTTATAATCCAAATCCAAATAAATAAATAAACATTTTTTGAATATTTACAAACCAAAAAATTCTTTCATTTATCAAGTTTCTTCAGGTAGGTAATATATTAGGTATCAGGTACGAAAACGGAGCCTATGCCTCACAAAAATATAATTCATCTAAAAAACTAACATCAAGAAAAACATGTTTATTCACATAATGGTACAGGTAGTAGAAAGAAAATAATAACGATACTTACCAAAATAAAGAACATATTATAAATACATATTATACACATTTACATTAAGAATGTCCTTGCCTTCCAAGAAGCTTTGATAAACATGCGGTGCTTGAAAGTTCCTTCTCGGTCGTAACTGAACTTATTGTAGTTATTAAATCTGATGGAGGTTTATTACTTGAACTTATTAGCTGCTTTGTACCTCTTTTTCGCTGGTCAAGTAGAATTATAGGCTCCTCATCACATGGTATAATAGTATTCGTATCCTTTAAATGATAATTTCCTGGGTTATAAGCAATCTCCACCATGCACGTGTTATCCTTTCGTAGCTTTACATTAATTAATAAATATTTTAATCTAACTTTATTCCCTAGACAATTTTCCTCGAAGGATTTCTTTGGATGATACTTTAATAACTGATTCTGAATGGCTGTGTTAAACTCTGGTTGAGTAACGTCTAATTTAAATTCAATAATTAAAATGGTTTTCCGATCTTTTGAAATTATTACCACATCGACTTCTCCATAATTCTTCTCTCCTTTGTCCATATTTTCTTCCATGTTCGTATAATAAAAGGTTGAACTTGAGTCCAATATAAAATGTAAAATTGCTTGGAAGTGAACTTCTTTAAATGTAATACTTGGGTTTAATCTTTTTTTATGTGAAGCATATCTTTCAAACAATGTTTGTAAATGTGCTTTAGTTTCATTTATTGTAAGCCGGCTTATATTTGATTCTTCTACGATTTTTTTCACGCTACTTGTGACATTGTAATAGCATGCAGAAACTTCAGGATAAACCTCTATTAAATAGGATATGATTTGTTGTTTAATTTCTTCTCTTACTTCCTCATTAGGAGCTTTGAAGTAATCCTGCTTTTCTGAATCATGTATAAGATCACCTATCTGCACTAAGTACGAGAAATATACGTCTACATATGATCTTCCCAATATTCTATTGATATCTTGCCATGTAACACTTTTAAAATTGCATAATATATTCCAGTCATTCACGCTAATATCTGGGAAGTATTTGAATTGAACAGATTCTTTACATACAGATATATTGATGAGGTTTCCAAAAACTATTAGGTTTCCCAAATTAGGTTGCAGTTTTCCTGTAACCAGGAAGGGTCTTCTTATTTTTAGTAAAGGAAAGAAGTCCGTAATATCATTTCGGTTCATTTCCTCAGTTATATCAAGTAGAAATGTAGTTACTGATTCCGGATTGTAGAATGTATATTTATTACGAAACGTTGTATATCCATTATAAAATGAGGAAATCAAAGATTTGTATTTCCTTGTTTGTGATTCCAAACTTTTTGAATAATGTTTCCATTTCATCTTTTTGAAAGCCATAATAATAAGTGAAAGGATGTTCGCTTAAAAATCCCAAGTGTTTAAAACTGAGACTACTTAAGCCAGTAGCTACGGAAATTCCTGTTACTCCGGTCATGATCGCTAATTCAAATGGAGCGTAATCGCCCTTCAGTGCATTTGTCCATATTGTTTTAAATGTATTAGCAACTTCCTGGATATTTACTCCTTTCAAGATAGCATTCGAAAGAGGCGAATCGTACTCGTCCACCATTAAAATTGGTGGACATCCGTAATATTGTTTTAGAAGACTACCCAGAAAAAAAAGTGCACGAGGAAATAGTTTGTGCTTCATTATATAACTTTCATTTTCCTTAGATAAAAACAACTCGAAAGTGTCTCTAATTTGATTATTATGGTCTTTTGGTTCCTTGATTGTATGATTCTGGTATATCTCTATGTACAACCATTCGTATTTTAAGAATACCGTGCGAAATATCCATATAATATTTTCAAACAGCATATCAACGGTTACAATTTGAATACTTGTTAAGTCCATAAAGAGATCAATAAAAACTATGGGATATTTACCAAAATGTTTATCGACGAACGTTTTGTGTTCCATGATCTTGAACGTTGGATTATGATTTTTGAAGAGTTGTTTATTTCGTTCCTGTCTTGATTTGTCGTGAGTGGCATTCTCCAAAAACCGACGTATCATATCTAAATTAGTAGATTTCCCAAATCTCTTGGGCATTGTGAATATTACTCTTTTGTAGATAGGCATCTGGTCAAAATAAACCTTAAGCATTAAGGTTTTATCAACAAACACAGGTGAATTAGAAGCATCTTCAAATAGAGAAGTAGTTGCGAAAATGGTATTGCAACCAAATATGAACAAAATAAAAATAGTCCAAAAAAATATCTTCATTATGTTAAAAAATAAATGTTCATTAACAATAAATAATAACGATTATAAATTGGTGCTAGGTTCTACGTTACACATAGTACACAAATATGCTTGCATCCGCTGACTACCAACATACATGAAATAAATCTTAAATTTCGATAAAATCATTTTTCATTTATCGAGCAATATATTACGATAAAATCTATAACGTTTCTAATCATTAAATTCTTTCTTCCCTCCTTCGTTTCCGTGTCTCTAATTTGACGACGGTCGATACTAAATACATCCGATGCGAAACTACAGCGAATATTTCATAATTAATATGATAATTTTTTCCCGTGACGCCCAGAGGTTTGAAAAGTAGTGATACGAAACTTACGAAGGCCCCCCAAATTATTGTTAAAAGAGCCCCAATTTTTTTTATATAAAAAGTCTTACAAATTCCCACGGAGTGTGAAAAATTTTTACGGGCTTGTTTTCTGAACCTAGTCCATCACGTCACTTTCAGCATCATTAAAAATAATTGTTTCCTGTACTACTCTTTTGTGAAAGAATTTGAAAGGGTCTCTCCTCATAAGATAGTGAAAACGGTCATGTTGTAGGGGAGAAGCAGAATTATCGACCTCAAAATGTGGTAGAGGTACACGAGAACGGTTGTCGAAAAAATTTTTATTGAGATGTCAAGTGTCATTTGATAGAATGAGCCCATGTGACTTATTTATTCTCACTTCAGCTTCAAGAAGTGCATTTGGAAGTCAGTTAGAGCAAAGAACGGATTTTGGAGAGGAAATTACTGTAAGAAATTTCATGAATCTTTCATATCTCATCACCAAATCGATCTAGAAAGGTCAAACTTTTCATTTTCCAAGCATTATAAAGTTCCGAACCATATTAATCAAAATTATGTACTTTATTCGAATTTTGATGAATTATTTTGGTTTCACATTTAAATTTTTTTTTTTTTTTTGTTTCATGAAGAAAAACAAAGAGATTTTGAAAATTTTTACTTGTTGTTATAGTATGCTGTGTAGGTATACTGTATAAGAAATGATTTTGGTTTCACAATAATTTTTTTTTTTGTTTTATAAAGGAAAAAAACACATTTTGAATATTTTTACTTGTTGTTATAATATGTGTAGGTGTATTCTATAAGAAACGATTCAATTCAGGTTTTTTTCCAACTTTCTATTCGTTATTCCCATGAGAGGTACCACTCCTTCACCCTCAATGTGAAAAATACTCCCACACACCAAAAAGAGGTCTCCCTACTGAAGTCATAAAAATTGAACTCAAAAATTCACATTTAGTCATTAATTCATTATACCCTTGACGAGCGACGACCTTGACTTCTCAAGTTCTGAAGAGTTCAAAACATTTGAAAATGGAAATTTGAAAAAAAATTTCGAATTCTAGAGGATAACTTCGCAGACGGTAGAAAATTATTCTTCGTTAGGGTTCACTTGTATTTCTTCTGTTAATAACCGTAAATTTAAAGAAAAAATGAGGAGAATGAAAAACATGTTTAAAACAAAAAAAAAAAAAAAAAAAACGTTTTAAACGTATTTTGAACAGAATTTTGTTTTAAATTTTATTTTTTTTTTATCAATTTTTAAAACATGTTTTTAACATGTGTTTTAAAGACTTTGGTTTAAAACGCTCAACCCTGTAAATAATTATTAAATGAAGCATAATTTTTTTTTGGATTTAAAGGCTGTAAATATTATGTATATGTTATGTATAAATAGGAGGTAGTTGTATATACTATATGTATGCGTAGAAATGTAAGCCTTTCATGCCGGAAGCATCGTTTATGCGTATTTATTGTGTAGAATTTTGTAGAACTGTCGTTCTTGGGGATTATAAACTTGAGAAAATGGTAAAGAAATGATAATTTAGAAGGGATTAAGTATAACCTATCATCAGTAGGGTGGCACTTAAAAAATAAACTTTGGAATTTTTTTGCTCACTAATACCCCTAAATATGTTTATTAGGCTTCCAAATAACCCTCCAAAAAATTTCAGCCCCAGAAAATAATTTTTACCCGTGGCGACTTTGGCTCAAAGATGGCGGTAAATTGTGAATTTCACGTATTTCGAACATTTTTGAAGAAGTGGCTGACGTAACAACAAAATTTATATGAAGTAAATTTAATTTTCTCTAAATTTTATTATATACATTTTTTTGATAATATCGATAGCTTATGAGATTTCGCTACCTAAAGCTCAAAAAACAATAATTTACACACATCATATAATTATTTGTTTGCATAACACTCAACGGCTCGTGAATCGTTCTATTTATAAAGAACTTTGATTCCCCACCAACCAAACAGGTTCGGAATTCGTGTATTTCGAAGAATCAATCTTATACTAAGGGTTCTTAGTTTGTTTCAATTACTAAATTTGCAAAATATAGAATTTTTATTTAAAAAATTAGCCATAAACTACTTTTTAACATTTTTTTAGAAATGTAATATCTTAAAATAAAAAATAAAAATAAAAAAAAAAATAGAAAAAAATACACCGTAATGGATTGAGAATTTCGTGATAAATTAAAGTATGTTGAAATCGAGAATTGAAAACACCTATCTTTTTCTAACAGGGTTGCTAAAAAACCGTTTTTTTGTTGTTAATAACAAACAAAAAAAGGTTTTTTATTGTTTAAAAACGGATTTTTCGTTTTAAAACCAAAAAACCTTCATGAAAGAAACAAATGTTTGAAACATTGTTTAAAACTAGTTTTAAACAGTTGTAAATCTGTTTTTTTTTTTGTTTTTTTCATTTTTAGTATTCAGCTGTTTTAAATTTATAAATATGTTTATGCTCCTCATCATAACTTCATAAATGAATAAGAAAAAAGTAAGAATCATAATTATTTAATGTTTACTTGAGCACTACGATGAGTCATGGAGAACACAAGCATTTCCCCATTCCTTTAACTGTCTTCAAACACATGTCGCGAGTAGTGACCAAAATCAAATAAGTCAACTTATTCCATCCACCTTGACTTTGCTGAAATAATTCCATGCACCGGCAAGAAGTCTCCCTACATCAAAAATTCACCTTTAGTCATTATACCCTTGACGACCTTGACTTCTCAAGTTCTCAAAAGTTCAAAACATTTGAAAATAGAAATTTGAAAAAAATGTAGAAGTATAGAAGATGCCTACGCAGCTAGAAAAATTCGTTGTTAGCGTTTACTTCTATTTTTTTGGTTGAATACCGTAAATTTACAGAAAAAATGAGGAGAATAAAAAACATGATTAAAACAAAAAAAAGTTCTAAACGCGCGCGAAAGTGCCAGTTTAAGAGCTGATGAAGTTTTACTTTTTTGGGAGAAGGCGCGCATCCTTTCTCAAAATCATGACAAAGTGTTAAAAAAATTACGAAATTATACGACACGTGTAGGAAATCTTTGGTTAAAAATAAATCAAAAAATGGATGCGCGCCTTCTCCCAAACAAGTACGTAGAACTTCATCAGCGACTAAACTGGTACTTTCGCGCACATTCAAAGGTCTATATCTTAAATTAAAAAAAAAAAAAAAAAAGTGGAGAAAATCACTTTTTGAGGATAACTTTGCCCTAGTGATGGCATGCTTGACTGGTCCTACCAAAAATATGCCTTCTTTTCGATTCGATTTTTTAAAATATGGGAATTGTTAAGAGAAAATGCAACATCAAACGTGTAATGTTCTTAAAAACTCAATTGGAAATGCACAAAAAGGTGGCGTGCATCGCGCGCAGTTTTTAAAACATCGTTTTTATGATATTTTCGAAATTTTTTCAGCTTTGGTGAAGTAGTCTACAGCCACTCTCGAAAAAGTGTTCAACCTGCGGGATTTTTTGCGGACCAAAAAATTCAGCTGGCAATAGGTAGATATAGGTTGGGCATTAGGAAATATGATAATTTTAGCGATGGTCGTGGTCACAATGGGGGGCTGGGACCTAGAAACCCTCTTTTTTTGACCTTCAAGGAGACCAAAAAAACTCAACGGGATTAGAAAGGGGGGGTGTGTACACTGAATATAAATATGAGTTTAAATTTACTGGCTGCGGTCACAACTGCATTTTATTGCAGTTTTTATGCAATTTTCGCCATTTTTCACACCTAAATTGCTCTATGAGTATAATTATGCTCGGGAACCGAAAAATTCGCTCACACATTGGTAAAGGAACGTATTTCGAACCTACCAAACCCTCGTTCTTAAAAATTTGTGGTCACAATACCTAGTAATTGTATATTGAAGTTGCGCATGTATGTAAATTCAGCTAAAAATGCATTTCTTCAACTTTTTCAAAAAGTAACCTTGCGAACTATCAAAGTGGGTTAAAATTTCGTGTAGAATTCAAAAATCATAAGGAAAACCATTTTTGACCTTATCTGAGAAAATTTAGGGCGAAAATACAATTTTGGGGCACATTTAATTAGAATACTAATAATAGTACCGGTAGGGTTTTGCTTGCTAAGTTGGCTATCAAGCTGAAATTTGGTATATACGTCTGGTACAGCATACTTAACAACGTACTAAAAGTCCATGCGAATCTGGTGTGTGCGACCCCTGATATGGTGGATTTTAGCCACCCAAAATCAGTTTTTCGCTTATAATTTCTTACCTTTTGGTTTAATCGTAAAAATAGCTCAGCAATATTTTATTCTACATTCAATTCTCTACGAAATGATCTATAGAACATATTTCTATGATGAATAGTGGGAAAGTAGAGGCTTCCTGAAGAACGGTGGTGTGGTAGAATACTTTCGATACCAGTAATTTTTTCAATTAAAGGCGCAATATGTTATTTACGGGTCATAATATTTAAGTAAGTGCCAAGAAAATATTTTTCCATGATTTTTGGCTGTATGCGTTCTTAAAAGATAATGATACTCGTATGATAAAGCTAGCGAAGTAAAAGCCTCCTCCTTAACAAAATGAATTACAAAAATGTATTCATTTCGAGGAAAAACATGAAAAAAATTATTCACAATCGGGATGTTGTACATTTTTTGGAAAAAATTTGTAAAAATTAGAAATCGAATAAAAAAAACCGCCCTCCATTTCATCCCATAATAACTTGAGAAAGAAAATATATCCGCGATTAATGAGCTAAACATAACGTTGAAGAAGTTGTTGATTTTTGAATTTTTTCACTGTTGATACAATCAAAAGCGTGAAAAACAATAAATATTTTAAATTCCTATCACGCACCTTCATGTTATTGTGTGAAGCTGCTCCCTCACAGCGAAAAAAAAATCATAATTCAACTTCTACAACATTATTTTTTGCTCATTGATCGCGAATCTATTGTTTTTGTGTATTTCTACTTCTGGCACATCTTTCTTTGGTTTTAGCTCACGTATAATAATACTTGGAATAAATCTTATTACGGCATTGAAAAGCCCTTGATAAGTATTACATTTCGTTTATTGAAAACATTTTTGTCGCATTTTTAGTTTTTTAAATAATTCAGCCCAAAAATAGAAAAATACGCAATTTTGCGTTTTTTCAGCTCTTTTCTAACTTTGTATTATTATATCTATGGAATTGGAAAAGCTAGAATGGTGCTTGCACTGAAGAAAATTTAGTGCATTTCATACCCTTTGTAATGGCATATCAACTATTCTTACCCGACCCCTCCTTCTTTCCACATTTTGCAAAAACTGATCCTCATCAACTTAATGAAGCCGTATCTTGCTTCAAATTCATTACAATGAAAAAATTATGATGCCATCGGAAAGCTCATAGTTTACTTTATAAAGAACGTCCTTATCGCTTATAACGTAAATAGCGCTCTTTAGGCGCAATAAACGTGAAAAAACGCTTCGTCGTGTTCATCTCCAAAAGAGTAATGCGCGGTTCTTAACGGTTGCTTCCGCGGAAACCTAACATTTTAGCGCATGGCGTGAAATGTAAAGTTTGGAATTCTTTTCTCAAGTTCTATGTGATCAAATGGGCTCAAATTTTTTCTAAAAAATGTGCAACATCCCTATTGTGAATAATTTTTTCATGTATTTCCTCGAAATGAATACATTTTTGTAATTCATTTTGTTAAAAAGGAGGCATATTTTTCCAGTCCATACCTTTAGGAGAGTTCATTTAGTCTTTGAAATGGTTTTCCAATGAAATTCTGATCGAAAAAGTATTTCCTAGCCTGGACAAGTTGAACCTAAAATTTTCAAATGATAAATTATTTTTAGTTAAACTCTTATTATGTTATCAACAAACTGAGATTTTTGCGCTGATTAACACACGTATTTTGGTTGCACGATTTGATAATATTTATCAGCTGAAAAAAAATTCGAATGGAGATATAGAAAATAAAATAAAACAAATATAACAAATGTAGATATTATTTGTATATATATATATATATATATTTTTTTTACGCGCCAAGTACACCTATTATGGCTGAAGGCGTATCGATGTTGGGTGCTATACTGTAGAATTTGTAGAGATGCCAATAGATTATCGATATTCGACTAGGATGGTTTGCTAGAATTTGGTCTGGGTTAGGGCTTCGGAGAACCGCGAATAGACACAACTCTCGTTAACTTCCCTAAACACCTACATTCATGCCCTAACTGCCAACATAACATACGGATTGTCCAAATTCCAAAACAGAACCGCATGCTCTCTTATCCACAATGGAAACCAAATTCGTATTTCATTATCTGCACACTTTTCCATCTTATCAGCGGAGCTATTCGCCATTAAATCATCGATGATATTTTTATCTTATGCAGTGTTGATAATTTTACAGATATGGTAATTGAAAATATTGGCAGTAGATTTAAAATTCGATAACGAATACGATTGCTTTGAACGATAATTAAAATTATTTCAGAAAAATGTTGTGAAGATGTTATTAAATGAATAACTGTAGACTTATTGATACTCCTATAGAAAAAGGCTTAAAATTATCAACTTGCGCATAGGTAATTTATGTTTTTTGCGGTATGAAATATGTCAAAAATATATTCCTAAAAATCCAACAATATACCAAAATATTTTCAGTAAAAGGAGGCCATATTAAGTCTGGAAATTCGTGATTTTTGAAGGAGAACAATAATACAACAAAATCAAAATGGAAACTTCATTCATTTGTAAATTTCTTCTCAGTTCCCACCTACGAGGAGTAATTGCGAAAAAAAAATCACTGAAAAAAATGTCACTTTTTTCTCCTAGAAGTTATCTATTTTTCAATTTTCTTTTTCTTCAAAAAATGGATTTTTGTGTATTTTGCAAAAAAATGTCACGAAAATTGGAAAAAAGGTAAAATATGCTCAAAATGTATCGAAGTAAAAATATGTTCATACGAATTGGACTCATTTTGCTTAGAATTTCATAATTCACAAAAATATTGCAAATATTCCTACTTACCGACACTCAACTAAAAAAATATATACCTAAAAACATAAAAATCCCATCTCTATTGATAATCCTTTTAAACAGCTCTTAGGCTCGTTAATTTACATATTTGATGATCGCTACTAGACCAGATCTATGTCATGCAATTAGTTAATTTTCCCAATTTCAAGCCAAACCTACTAATCAACATGATAATTAGGTATTTGAAAAGATGGTCTTCGGGACCTATCATAGCTACTATTGATCATTATAATGTTGTATAACGAATTTAATACTGTAATTCTCGAAGGGTATACTGATGTCAAATTCGCAAACGGCTATGACGTAAGTTAATAAGGGGGGGGGGTGTTACCAAATTTTTTAGTTGTACGATTTATTAGAAGTTCAAAAAAGAAAGCATGATCATGGTATCCTCAACACCGTGAGTTAGCCTGTCAGGTTTTACATTTTCATAGTTTTTTGTCTGAAGTAGCTTTTCTCGTGTCAATTCACAAATACTTGTATAATCTTAGCTGTATTCATTTAGCAAAAGAGCATAAAAATAATAATAAATGTAAATATTTCAATATTAGTCTAGAAAATAGCTTATTAATAAACATCGTACGTTCATTTCACATTTATCCTAACATTCTTTGATAGTAGTTTGCGATATGAGTCAATAAAAATTACATATCTAATTATTTTACGTTTTATTTATAGCAATATTGATGATGAAAATCAACATGTAACGATGAATCCGTTATACGTCAATAATTTCAGCACGTTTTCCAAACGTCGACGAAGTTTTCAGCACCACAGATTAGCGCAGTGCAGAGAAAATCTGGGCTCAATGAAGATTTCGCAGTTAGCGTATCTGATGGATTGTACGAACGTGGTGTTTATATCAACAGAATTGAACAAGGTGGTCCAGCAGATAAACACGTTTTACAACCTTACAATAAAATGCTCGAAGCAATATAGACATTAAATTGCACGCAAAATATAGCGTAAATTCTTTCTGCAGGTTAATATTAACACAAGAACCGAAGTTTTCGACTGCTGTTTAACAATAACTTTCATGGCTGCAGCTCAGCGGTGGATTTAGGCATAGGCTAAGAGGGCAGCTGCCCATGCTGGCGGCAAAATTTCAGGGGCGGCAAATTTTGGGTTTTCCTGCTGCTTTTCAAGTGTGAAATGTACACATTATGACCACCGATTAAAAAAAAAATATTGTAGTCAGTCGGATGTACGTTTAAAATATTCAGAAATAAATAATAAAAAAAAAAAAAGATGATGAGAAATTGTTCATTTCATATTTTTTGTTTGATTTTTGGTAGAATTTTAAATTCCATTTTTGTTTTCTTGATAAAGTTCAAAATGATGGATCACTAAAATTTTGAGGGAGGCTGGAGAAGCGCCAACACGACGCTTCCTCTATAAATCGCGCCTTCAAATTTACTAAGGTCTTGTCCTTTTCAGGTAACGCGTCGAAGTATGCAACAACATTGTCAAATTTGCAATAACGTACTTATCGTCAATTTCCTCGCCAAAACTACGCGATTCATTGATCTTCGTATGATTGCTAAGACTTTCACTCTTGGTGTTGATAGGCTGGAGGGAGTGAGGAGTCATTAAGTTTTGTAGCTGAAGGTGATTTAGAAAGGGAAGAATTTTTTGTATTTTCATCTGTGGGGTTAAGATTATTAGAGATGTTGAGGTTCAAGTCTATTTAGCTTCAGAATTTCACAACAAAAGAGGAGATATTGGATGGTAATGGGTTTTAAATTACAAAATTGGAAATGACTGTGAATAAGTTTTTTATATTCAATTCTGAGTCGTGTGATAATTATTTCATCAGCCTCTGCCTGGGAGACATAATTTACCATAGAAGAGAGCTCTTGTCAATCGATAAAGTTGTATGAGAGGAAAGTAACTTGAAGAAAATCTATTTATTAAATGCAAAAAATTATTTATTCCTTTTCTATTTCTTGATTTTTCTCAGCAAATTACGAAGTTGGGACTACCTAAAAGAGGGACTTGATTATCTTTAGTACTTCTTATCACTGTTTTTCATGTATAGGTACATTAGGTATGACAACTCATTTTTTCTCATATTGAGAAATATTTTCTGAATCTAAAAAATTCAAGAAATGACGAATAAACTAGTTTTTTAGAATTCCACTTATTACCTCCAAATGGCTTATATTGGATAAAACGTACATGTAAATTTTTATCTATAGTCAGGTCAACAAAATTTAATACTTCATCATCGTTGAAACCTCGAACAACAACACAGTTTATCTGCGATTTACATTGAAGTTCCAATCCCACATAATATTTCGAAATGAAAAAAAACTTTGTAATTAAAACTTATAAAATATTCACACTTGTCGATAGTAAAGACTCAGTCCCAAACACGTTTGCTTCAATGCAACGTTGTCAAATCGATGGGACTTGGAACGTCGATGACAAATCTTTTTTTATACAAATTTTGCAGCGCGCTCTAGGGTGGAAATGTATGAACTGAATATGTATAAGAGCGGAGGGTATATATGCTTTTCGAGGCCCGAGCAAAAATTTGCCTATGCATTGCAGAGTGTGCAACAAGCATAGAAAGCTGATCAGCATGGCGAAACGTACTGAGACCCGGAGTCGGGTCTCACATCGTCGAAACGGGTCTCACAACACCGTGTGACTTCCTGAAATGAGAATGTATAAGTCGTGGTATACCTCTATATATTTTTTTTTTCCCACGCGTAGCGCCGGCGAGTATTCATAAAATTCGCTCAAAATTTGGTGAGAGACTCTTCTTGAAAATGCGTAGAAGGTTTTTTTTTTGTTTTTTCGAAAAATTTCAAAATGGCGGTTCACTCAAATTTTGAGGGGGGCTGGAGAAGAGGCAAATAGCTCAAATTTTTCGTTTTTGATCTCATATGAAAGAGTGAGTCACGGACACAACATATTTAAATTTCAGCTTCTTAAGTGCGTATTGAGAGGAGTTAGATCAAAAAACGGCTTTTTGAGGAAGTTTTGAGTCATGAAATTTCTTGAATCTTCCATATCTCCCCACCAAATCAAGTTAAAGAGGTCAAATTTTGTGTGTGAGGTTAGTTGGTGATCACAATATGACCTCTTGAATTTGGATCAAAATGGATTCAAAATGGCGGATTATCAAAATTTTGAGTAGAGCTTGAGGAGCCTCAAGTTGGTAAAAATGTAATTAATATGAATTCATATGGTTATTGGGATAAGTTGTATACTATATCCCGAATTCACTTCCATACATGATGTTGGAGGGGGGAAGACGGGGTTATCAACCTAAAATAGTGGTGGGGGTACAGAGGGTCAAAATTTTTTATTGCTGTGTCATATGATAAAATGAGCCCAAGTGACAAACGTATTTTGATTTTAGCTTCCTCAGTGATTTTGGAGGGGAGTTAGAGCAAAAAACGGCTTTTGGAGGGGAAATTGCTGCAGGAAATTTCATGAATCTTCCATATCTCATCACCAAATCGGCCTAGAATGGTCAAACTTTGTGTGTAGGATTAGTTTGTGACCAGAATATAACCACTTAAATTTTGAGTCAAAATGGATCCAAAATGGCGGATTATCATGATTTGAAGATAATTTGAGGACCATCAAATAGTTATAATTTGAGAAATATGTGTTCGCATGATTATTTCATGGCAAGAAATACTACATTTGTGCCAAATTGAACTTCTTAAGTGTTTTTGGAAAGGATAGGGTAGGGGTTTTCAGACTTGGTATTGGGTGTGGCCTGTAGTCATGAACGGTTAAGCAAAGTTATTACTAAATCAAAACAAGCCCCAGTTAAAAACTCAGCTCCAGTAATGCGGCATGGGTGCTTACGTTTTTTTTTTTTTTTTTCATCAAATGAAACACATCGCTTAGTCTCTTCAGACTTCTCACCATCTTCATATTTGACAAGTGTTGTTTCTGCAAAACTCATACATCATACTAAGTATATTCAAAAAAAAACTTTGGATCACAATTGAATTAGGTTTGTCTCATCTCCTTCCTACGGTTTCTCAAAAAACGAGAATTGCGACGAGATTTTTCGAGAAGTCTTGTCTCAATAGAAACCAGAATTATTTAAACAGTAAACAATAGTTCTTAAACCTTTGTATCTGTCCCTTCAGCTCAAATGGTAGGCAAAACATTATACCTGAGAGTCATATAAGAAGATCTGCATGTAATATGAAGGTGTTTAAGTCCATATGGAACACCCTATACATACAGAATCCAAACATTTAGCTTTATTACGACGTAAATTTGCAAAACCTGCGCCAAAGAATGGAATATTTCAAACTCGACAAAATTTCCGTCAACAGCGACTCAAGAAAATACAACCCACGTCTAACCACGCATAATCGGTATAAATAACTTTATTTTTAGAGCAGGTTGTAACCGCGACTACATGCACATTAGTCCTTCCACTCGGTAGGTATGTATGCCATTACAGGTCGTCAACGTGTTGATTATTTTAATTCGACGCGTTATCACGTACCACCGTAAGAATTAATAATATTCCGGTATCGTTTAAACTTCGAATACCATTAGCTCTATAAAACGCCGCTACGTGTTTCCAGTCTGGCGAAAACTTCGTACTCGTAGGATTTACGCGTTCGCGTCGCCACTGACCGACTCAAATGACTGGAATTAATAATAAAAATAGAGAATCGCGGCTAGTCGATCGGAGGCGGATAAGCAGTAAAAAAGAGGAGGAATGCGTAACGTTCGAGGTTACATATTTATTTACGGAATGAATTAAGCGCGTAGATCGGGCGGAAGCGTAGCCTGTAGTCCATTCTCGACTTTGCGCCGCAACGACGTGCGTTCATGTGCTAGATCTACGTTCGCGTATTGTTATCGCGTTAGACGAGTTTACCATAGTAGTGGATGAATTCGCGGCAATATTTCGTAGTTTGAATCGAACCACCTTCCAGTCATGGCCGCTGAACAACAAAAACGTGTCGTCGAAGATGGCAACATGTTTTCGTGGATACAAATCAACAAGAAATACTTCAGAACTGCTCCCGGCATC
Source organism: Phenacoccus solenopsis (assembly GCA_009761765.1). Taxonomy (NCBI): domain Eukaryota; kingdom Metazoa; phylum Arthropoda; class Insecta; order Hemiptera; family Pseudococcidae; genus Phenacoccus; species Phenacoccus solenopsis. Next base: position 18,694 of record VFXL01000394.1, on the reverse strand, counting down.
ACTAAGATTTTACAAATAGTAAGTTTTCTACGTACGCATTTTTCGTCTCGTTTATGAACGCAAAAATGGTTCTCTTCGGTCTTCGCAGATACTTCAAGGAGGAGTTTCCTTTACCAACGCGCCGAGCTTTGCACAAGGACGTCGTATTTGTAGTGGGCTATAATCACGTAATTTCTGTCCAGAGTCAATTAATATTTAAACGAAGCAAATATGTAACGTGTAGATAGCCGAGTCGAAACGTAATATCGTTTTGTTTAATGAAAGCGTACACTAATTACCGTAAATGGTCATAACTTAGGTGTGTGCTTGTTTTTCGTTCGTTTCATCATTCTTTGGACAACTAACGCGCGATGCTTCAAATACAAATACGACGTTCAAATTTAATACCAAGGTTTTTTGTGCCAAAAAAAAAACACAATCGTACACCTTTATTTTTACCATTGTAATTATATGTACGCAGCGACTCGAAAAAAAGCGATAATTTGGCGCGAAAAATTAAAACACTGCAGATTTGAAATTTCTCCTTTGCTACGATCTTCACACACGCAAAGTACCACACCTGTGATATCAGAACTTTCTTTACTAATAATATTTCATAGTATCAGTTTCGCTGCATCAACAGAGACCGACCAGATCTCAGAAATTTTTAGTGACCAATGACTAGTTTACCCATCGAAGATCCAATGGTTATAAATATTTTTAAAATAATATCACAGCCTTCCTCCGATCAGATGACCTTGCGATTACCATTTCGTATACAATACACGAGTAGCAGTTGTTTTCACTAAACGATATACACAAGAAAAAAGTCATCGCTGTGGGGAATGCTCTAGCTTGCTTTAAATACACATGTGTGAAATTCAAGCAAAAATATCTCGACTTGAGTTCATTCCAAATATTTATTACCTAGTGCTTCTCAAAATATATTGATTGTATAGAAATTCCATCATTTTAAACGTAAACAAAGTATAAAAAAAAATTATGATCGATACAAAAATATTCAAAACCAGTGTATATTTTATTATTGTCGAACCAGTTGGTCCCATCATTTTTACTAGAATTTTCAACATGTCATAAATGGGTTTTCAATATTTAACAAAACGTTCATTAAATTTTTAGAAAAAATGTTAATTTTAGTTAACTTATATAAGAGAGGAATACGCATAAACTAAACCGGTTTTCTCTGTTCTTTAGGTTACTATCTCGATAACTGAAGTTGGATAATGGTAATTAAAAAAAAAAAGAACAATACATTTTTTCAATATATTGTTAAAACATGAGGTAGATCGAAGTACGACCTGAGAACATCATTCATGAATTTTTGGAAGTGCCCAATATTTCTAAGCTCACTCGATGTACAAATGAAAATTATACTACAAAGTAGGATGAAGTGAAAAAAAAATTCCTTCGATTTTTATGAAAAATATGTTGTTGAGTGTGAGAGAAAACAGTTTTGAATAAATTTCCAGTAGCAACTGACTATTTGAAGGGGAACTAGGGGTCCTCAAAGTATTGCTATTTTTGAAATATAACATATATACGTATACCGTGCGTCCAAATGATCCGGGTAGAATCAGCGAAAAAATCTGTTTTCCAGTTATTTAAAATTGAAACTGTAATGCAGTTGAAATGAATTTATCAGCCTTGATATTCATTAGAGTAATTTCAAAAATAATTTTTGATTTGTTAATTGCATTTCAACTTTTATTATTTTATCAACAAACTGAGATTTTTGCGCTGATTGTACCCGAATCACTTGGACGCACAGTATAGGTATGGTATGGTAAAGTCAGGCCTGATCTTAGAAATGCTATTATCCTTCCGAGACCTGATCCTACGTTGCGAGACCCAAAAGGGGTCTCGCAACGTTTTGTGTGTATATTTGAGCGTATATAGCTTTCAGTTTTATACAAACGTTGGGAAGCCCTGGATATGGTGCTATCTTGGGTAGACCCACCCGGACCTGACAAGGATAGAAGTAAATCTGAAGTATATCTCATAAGAACCGTTGCATATCATTTGTATACATGAATATTGAATTTTTCTTACCCATCTAAAGGTTCCTAATATGGTAGGTTCAAGTGGTTTCCAAAAAGCTCACGCGGGCATCTCTAGCTCTTTAAATAAGGCCGGGTCTCGGAACGTCTGTTTGATGAGAACAGTCCCGGGACTGACAAGGATAGTGGCATACATATATATATATACAGATATAGTTTAGTACATTACTGCACCCAAGATGGTTTTTTAAAGTACATTATCGCACCCGCATCTATAATAGGACTGTGCTAAAATGGTTGGTAACACAGTGTGCGTAGTCTGTAGGCGATTTTACGTCGAATGCAATAATGTACATACTTCACTGGACTTATATAGCATGTATAATTATTTCTTTCTAAATATACTAGTGATAGAAAAAATATTGATCGTATATAATACTACACGAATACTTCGATGAAATTGTTGTTCGAAACGTTAAACAGCTTATAGGAGTATAAATATGAATTCGTTGCAGCACCCAATATGGTCTTTAAAATACATTAAAGCACTCTTTATCGGGTGCAAGAATGTAGGTTTTTATATAGGTTGTTGCAAAAAGTATCGTTATTTATATATTGGATGCAACAAGTACATACATTGAAAGACCCGGGTGCAACAAAGTATCGTAACTAGATATATAATATATGCCGAGTGACTTATTGAAATCTAGACAAGCGAGCACTAAATATCCATCTGAAATGTGAAATTTGTAATGAACTGTTCATTTAGGTTTAAAATTTTAACTTCTTCGAATTATTTTCTTAAAAAAATTTTCAATCGTAATTTGTTTATAATGGAGCGGACGATGAAAAATTGACCTCTTTTCAAGTTCATTAATTTTGCATCATGCTCGAGCTTTTGATTTTTTTTTACCGAATTAATTTTGTTTTCAATTTTTTGAGATTTGGATTCAATCAAAGTCGACGTTAATATTATAATTTATATTTTATTCATTCCATTTTTGAGTGTAGAGAATTTAGCGCTTTGCCGGTCCCAGTTTCAGAGGGTCGCACGGTGTATATATATTTGTTATAATATTGGCCGCATTGCTTTGGTCTATTTGCAAAAATGACTTCTAAATACTAAAATTAAATAATTACATTAATCAAATTCATTGATGTATAGGTCTCGATAGTTTTAAAATATTCAAATAAACATATTTTAATTGCAAAAAGTGTCCTTTTGGAATACTTGTAGAGACCTAAAAGTGACCATGATTTTTTCGAAAATGGCACCTGGAGCTGAAAATTTGATCAGGAACAATTTAAACTCAAAGTAAACAATACATCAAAATTTTATGAAAATTAAAGAAAATTTTATGAAAATTAAAGAAAATTTTTCTTTTATTTCATTTCAATAGACGAGCATAAACTCAATTTTTTAGGATTGCCAATATAATAGTTCCACACTTCTCCTAAGAACTACTTCAAAAGAATTGTGAAGAATCGTCCATAATTTCAAGTTTTCTCAAATTTCAATATAACAAAAACGAACATCAAACTTTGAATGATTTCGGAAAACTTCAACGACAGTTTTCAGGCCACTAGGAAACTTTTGAAGCCCAACCTCATCAATTTTCAAATGTAAGTTTCTACGTATACATTAAAATTTTCAGGAAAAGGGAGAGAGGGAACCTTAAGGTATTCGGTATTTTCGAAAAATTATCACGAATGCTGTACTTGTATCATCTGACCACTTTCACTGCCACGGTGTCGTCAATTTTTGATTCATCCTATTCCACAGTTATTTTTATTCATACAGAGTAACATTGTAAAATACTTCAAAAAATAAATAGGTACAGTTTTTTTGCACAGTGAAACCATCTCTAAGACTAAGAAAAAACCAACTGAATCTATACCTAAGTATATTGAGAAATTTTTTTCTAAATAAAACACAAGATCCTTTTCACTTAAAATTGCATAAATAACTCAATTTTACACGATGAAATTTCAACTTTTTGGAAAAACAATAATAAGAAGTAAACAAGAGCTAATAATGTAACCAAGTTACTTCAGAAGTAACCTAGTGAACACTGGACAGTGGACAATCTGTATTCTATTTTAAAATTTAGTTTTTCGTCGCCGCCTCACCGTCCTTTCGCACATGACATCGAATTCAAATACAACTACCATAATAATGAATAATTCAATGCGAACAGTGAAGTCTTTCAATTCAAAACAAATTTTTTCAAGTTTTGATATTAAGGCTTTTTCAAAGGTTGGATCCGAATTCACCAACTAAAAAGCATACCTTACACGAGATCTTTACAAATGTAGAAACATTAATGTAGAAGGCCATTTTGAGTCAACATCAATAAACTAGAAGAGGTTATCCAGAAACCCGTTTTACGCGAAAAACGGAGAGTCACGTCCCTCTTTTCCCCACCGAAATTGTGACGTCACTCGGAAGAAGATTTTCAACTATACCTATGGCGTTTGGCGTAAACATATTTTTTTACAGTTTTTTCATTTTTATGACAAAACCATGAACTTTATAAAAAAGTTGAAAAGGACTTAATTTTAAGAAAATAAAAAATGCTATCTGATGGTTTTTTTCTTTTTTTTTTTAGTTAAAAATCAAGTGATTTACGAAATAAAATATTCCTGTGTATGTGTTGTTTTTTTCTTTTTAAGCAAATAAATCGGATTTACAAAAATTTTGAAGACGACTTTATTGGAAAAAAATGAAAAATTCCATTTAGTAAAATGACGAAAGAAACTGTTGAAAAAAATACAGTTACTGCAATTTTTTCCATTTCATTTATAACTTTTAGAATGATATGAAGCTTCATATTTATATGTACTATTTTGTTAAAGGAAAAAGTCGACGAAAATTTTAAAAACTAATTATCTTTAAAGGAAAGTGCCTGAAAATTGAAAAGAACGCTCCTCAAGCAATAAAATTTTATCCTTGAACAATTAATCAAATTACAAAAATAATCAATTTGTAGAAATGTTATTTTTTATTTTTTTTTTTCGACAAATTTCTAGCCACTATTTCGAAAAGTATATGTTTAGAAAACGTGAAAAACAGGCAAGTTTATAACTTTGCAGATTATAAAATTCTTTGTTTCTGCTAAAAGAAAGTTTAAAATTTGCCACCCCAAAAATTTTATGGATGGAAATTGAGTTTTTTTTTTGTTTTCAAATTTTTCAATAAATTATTATGCCTACTTCCTGTAGGATCCAAAGCTGCCGAAATAATAAAAAAAAGAACCCGGAGCTACACTTTCATAAATTTCCTAAAGATAAACCAATCTGCGATTCATGGGTACTAGCATGTCGCAGGAAAGATAAAATCAACACAACTTCAGGTCACTATCATTTCTTTTATTAAATAATAACTTGCATTCCAATAATTATAATCACAAAATGATTGTAGCGAGAATATTCTCAGAGCATTTTTTCCTACTGATTATGAGCGAGATTTGAAGACCGAGCTTCTAGAACTGAAACAAATAGAAAAATTACGTAAAGTAGCTACTTAGATATAAGCATTTGTTATTCACTTACCTTAAAAAAACTGTTATTGTCTGTTTCTTGAATAATCTTTTGTTCTCGTTCTATTATTAATCATTAATACGAAAATTGGAAAATATAAAACAAAGGCATAAGAAACTGAAATAAAATTACAGAACTCTGATAAGAAATTGAACAAAATTACATACATTTCACTATATTCATCATGCAAAACGTTGAATTTTCAAGGAATCACTTTCGTTTTTTTTTTAACGAATAGCTTCTCTTATCCTCTAAAAATACAGCAATATTAAAAATTCATTTACTTTACAAATTATTTACAAAAATTAAAAAACTGCAAAACTATACTGTTTATTTACATTATTATTCAATGCAAAATAAACGTACTAACTCGTTTACCTACATTTCGGCTTCTTCCGGGTGACGTCACAGAACAGTCGATGGGCGAAACCGAAAATAATTACCTACCTACTGGTTTCTGGGTAACCTCTTCTAGTTTATTGATGTTGATTTTGAGTTAATTTCACAATCTGATATTGTTACCATACGTTATTAATTGCTGATGATTAAATACTCTCTCAACTTGACTTGTTGATCAAAACGACAGCTAGTGTCGTATATCTGACTTCGCACAAAATCATTGGGAGAGAAGGGAAGTTCCTCACTTTTGCTTGAAAGGAATCGATTCCACTGAGAAACAGATTAATTAGCATTGGTAATGGAATACAAACACTACAAACAGTTACAATTACACTTACATAGACCACTCGTACATTCCGTTTAACATATATACCTCCCATAACAAAGGAGAAATTTCACTCCTCACCTCTAAACCGGCTACCAATTATCGACAAATACCTAAGAAAGACTAGATGTAACAATAATCATCGCCAAATAAGCGAATAATCGAGTACACTGGTTATTTCGAGAAATTACCGATACTAATAACCGCAAGGTAACGGTTAACGTTTGAAAATCCGGTCCGCAAACGCGATTATAAGCTAACAAAAGTGTACTGATGTAAACAAACTTTCGTCGAAGAAAACGAAAGTGGTATCGTGTTATTGCCTTTTAAGGAAAACCATGACTGTGAACACCAAACACACGATAATCACACATCGTACAGTTTATACCATCATCAAGACGTCATTGCAAGGTGAACTAATTGGAATTATATGTATTTTCGTAGGTGTTGGGAATTCTCTGCTTGATATTGGCGGCGTCGCCCACAAAATACGTTTCCACGCAATGGTTCTTATTTGTGATCATCATCGCTATAGTGGTGACTGTAATATGGTGTTTCGTTTACTTCTTATCAGTCCGAGAAGCGATCAGTTTCCCCATTAACTGGCCACTAACGGTAGGTGATCGGAAACACGTTTTGCTACAATATTCTATTATTACATTCTCACTTCTGTACGAGTTACATGTACGATTCATTTCGCAGGAAATGTTGAATATGATTTTCATGGCCATCATCGTGGCTATAGCGACCATCTTTCAGCTGTCCCATTGGATCGGAGCCCGTCACTTGAATGATTTCGTACGAAATGTCGTCGCTGGCGTAAGTTCATCTTATATATTCCTATCATACGTGTGCGAACCGTTAGCGCGTAATTTCACGTAGTTTGTAGGTCGAACACGTGCCATATACATAAACAATGTCTGAAGAGTAAAGCTACGTATCGGCGTCTCTACCGGTATATCCTTTTGGATGTGGTCGAATGTAGGTTGAGTTGGTGATCGGGTCGAGGGCCGTTTGCCAAGTCGAGTATTCTTTCGCATTCGCGAGCTTACTGCTCTGATAAATTCTCGTCCGCAAAGCCATCCATTGTTCGGTGGCCAAATTCGTTTTATCGAATTCCTTCGCGATAATGTTTCGCGTATTGTTTCCCATTTACGTTCACACGAAATTTGCTTGTTTCGCAGGTACTTGGCATTGTGTTGTGTATATTCTACTTCATCGGAGCCGGCTTGTCGTACATCGAATGGAGGCAGACTCATACCATCAATTCGTGATCTGATCATGGTATCGCAGTAACCACGAATTTTATTTTTCTTTCGCGCACAGCAATACCATTTGGGCGGGTTCCTTTTCGAGAGGCATTCACCAAGTATTCACATTTATTTATTTCGTCGACTAATGTAAAAGAATGGCATTTTTCTCCATTCAGATTCGTAGCATACTTTAATACGAATGAACGGTCACCAATTTTTCTATTTATTCATGCGTTTATTTCTATATATATATTTAATTTTATTCAAATCTTTATCGGATGAAATTCGAACTTTCTTTTAATCTAGTACCGACAGAATATCCTGACTAATTAAAATTAATAATACATTTTATATACCTACGTCCTATTAATACGTAAGTTTGAAAAACTGATTTTTATACAACTTTTCATAATCTTAAGCATTATTCGTAATCATAATGTTGATTGCTTACGAGGATGGCATCGAAACCACATTCTCGATGCCTTTCATATAGGCAACCTATTAAGCACCAGTGCACACACTATACACATAGTGTGGTTAATAACTTCGTAACGAACAATTTGTGAAATTATTTCCGTCCAATTGCTGATTTTCGTTGCCGTCCTCTTACTACTAATAAATTCATCAATTCATACTATACTTATTCTAATTTCACCAACACAAGAGACTCGTGAAACGCGGTAAGACTGAAATCATATCATGTGTTCTAGTAGACAATGTGTCCAAATTTCAAAGAGAGAATAACGCTCATTCAACGCAACAATGCTAAGCGATAATATAAATTTTAAACAGCGTTTGGCTGTGATTTTTCTCGTACTTCTTGAAAATTAGCATTTATCGCGTTTTTTGAGTCATTTTATATACTCTTTTTTTTTTTTTAAACCACCGATTTAAACGAGCGTATGGAATGAAGTTGCAAGAAATCAAAATAATTAATAAACGCGGGTGACGACTGCGCATTCCAACGCTCGTGTTGTTAATTGTGTAATTTATTTATTTTTTGGTTAATTATTATTTTAAGAAGTACTCACTTTTGTATTTGAACCTATTTGAATATGCTTTGTTATGATTTTCTACGAATGGTATGTTATTTTATTTGTTCAAGTATATAAATACATATTGTTTCATGTTTCGTACTTTGAAAAAATACCAATTTTTTTTCTTTCTTGGTAGAATGTAATTTCTTTGAAAATTATAATTTATAATTGAAGAGCATTTGCTGATTGGAAGGCAACTACCTAGCTAAACTTAAAATTATCTTAGCTGAAAATATAAATAAACTTCTTATACGGCAATAACTGATTATGAAAGCTATAAAAATAAAAAAAATGTAAGCAGCCATGCCGCATTACTGAAGCTGAGTTTTTAATTGGAGCTTGTTTTGATTTACTAATAACCTTGCTTAACCGTTCATGACTACAGGCCACACCCAATACTAAGTCTGAAAACCCCTACCCTATCCTTTTCAAAAACACTTAAGAAGTTGAATTTGGCACAAATGTAGTATTTCTTGCCATGAAATAATCATGTGAACACATATTTCTCAAATTATAACTATTTGAGGGTCCTCAAATTATCTTCAAATCTTGATAATCCGCCATTTTGGATCCATTTTGACTCAAACTTAAGAGGTTATATTCTGGTCACAAACTAATCCTACACACAAAGTTTGACCATTCTAGGCCGATTTGGTGATGAGATATGGAAGATTCATGAAATTTCCTGCAGCAATTTCCCCTCCAAAAGCCGTTTTTTGCTCTAACTCCCCTCCAAAATCACTGAGGAAGCTAAAATCAAAATACGTTTGTCACTTGGGCTCATTTTATCATATGACACAGCAATAAAAAATTTTCGACCCCTCCTGTACCCCCACCACTATTTTAGGTTGTAACCCCGCCTTCCCCCTCCAACATCATGTATGGAAGTGAATTCGGGATATAGTATACAACTTATCCCCAATAACCATATGAATTCATATTAATTACATTTTTACCAACTTGAGGCTCCTCAAGCTCTACTCAAAATTTTGATAATCCGCCATTTTGAATCCATTTTGATCCAAATTCAAGAGGTCATATTGTGGTCACCAACTAACCTCACACACAAAATTTGACCTCTTTAACTTGATTTGGTGGGGAGATATGGAAGATTCAAGAAATTTCATGACTCAAAACTTCCTCAAAAAGCCGTTTTTTGATCTAACTCCTCTCAATATGCACTTAAGAAGCTGAAATTTGGATATGTTAGTTTCCGTGACTCACTCTTTCATATGAAATCAAAAACGAAAAATTTGAGCTATTTGTCCCTTCTCCAACCCCCTTCAAAATTTGAGTGATCCGCCATTTTGAAATTTTTCGAAAAAACAAAAAAAGCGTTTCTGCGCATTTTCAAGAAGAGTTCCTCACCAAATTTTGAGCGAATTTTATGAATACTCGCCGACGCTACGCGTGGGGAAAAAAATATACATATATACCAAAAAGTTGGACATTTGCCAGATGATTACAAATGGTCTGAAACGCAAAGATTTGAAGACCCCACCCTCCCCCGACCTTCCCTTCCCAAATCAGGTAGGCTGTAATAGCTATCGTTTTGTAAAAAACTCAGCTAAAAGTTGAATAATATATGAAAATTTTTAGTAATTTTTAAATAAAAGATAATGAAATTAAAAACATGAAAAATCAGTATTTAAAACATTTCAATAGGTGAAGTTATCAATTAAATTTTCAATAAAATAAAATAGTTTCATGACTGCAATTTCTTTCAATAAATAATAAAAACTTACCTATCATAAATATGTATAAAAATCTTGATTGGGAAACATTTTTTTTTTTTTTTACAAATAATAAAAAGAAATTCTTTATCAAAATAAATACAAAATTGAGTCCCCCCCATGGGGGCTCCGCGTCTTCAATTTTCATACATTATAAATATTTAAATACTATCGGCACCCCCACCGCGCAGCTTAAATCCTACAATATATTTTATACATAATAATTATAGAATATTTGATGCGCCGGTATCAACCCTTTGTGGGGCCCGGCGCATACTCAGCGCCTAAAGGCAACTAGTTCTACAAATTTCCCCCTCCCCCCTCTTGGGACGACCCCTGGGACTAGTCGTCCCCACCAACCCACTGTAGATGATCGGTGATGAAGGTCTCTATAATATTTTCCACTAACACATCTTTAATATTTTTTTTTTCGAATTTATAAATTTTATTTGCTGAGTATTGTTCAGAATTTTATTCACATTTTTAGATCATTACTTTGTAACTTTAAATAAATTGACACATCTTTATATTCCCCATATTTGTTGTATTTAGAAATGATACTTGCTATTTCTATCAATAGCTGTAGCATTACATGGAAGTCAGCTGGTTCTTTTGCTGATTCCCAAAAATGCCTCAAAACCTAGACGATTTTTTCCAGTAACGACTTTCGACTGATCATGCTACCCTTCCGAAATACTGTTAGTACGGTCAGTTCTCTGTAATATGAGATTGCATTGGCTCCATGAGGATGGTTGTATGGAGGTTCAACGCAGACGTTTAATGTAGAATGATGTATACCAGAATGAATTCATACATCGAATAAAACTAGTTACACAATGTGCGCTGTTATCCCTATCTATAAACCCTATAGGCTATTTTCTATCGAAGCATCAACCAACAATATTATTTAGAAGATGGATTTTAGTAAATTTTATTTCAGTATTTTAAAAATTTTCAGCGAACATTTTTTCAAGAACGAAATTTTTAGAAAAAAAAAATTTAAGCAAGAATGCAACGCAACCAAAAATTTTTATAGATGGAATGGAAGCACGAAACTATTTATAAACTCATACTTTTAATATAAACAGCAATTTCTGATGCGTCAGCTCTGACTCATATCGATTTATTTAAAAATAAAAAAACGCCACCTTCCTTCACCGAAGGTATCGTTTTCATGTTAATAACATAGCTAAAAAGTACTTCGATTATTATGAAATTTTAATACGTTGCCTACTTTGAAGGGAGTAGTCCTGATTAAATTTTTAATCCCAGCGATCATTTAGGGTAGAGCTAGGAGTCGTCAAAGTAGTATAGTTTTTGAAAACATCACGTTTTACCGCATTTCTTAACGTTAGAAAAAAGTTTTGGGAAATATATCTATTGAGTTCTCTTCATTTCCCTTCATTGAGTGAACCATCATTTTGATGTGACCTGAATGTGTGAAAAAAGTGCCTCCAGATTTAGAGAAGAAAGTTGAAAATCGGTCCTAATCATCATTAGAAATAATTTCAAACGCAATGATATTAAGATGAATTCCTCTCTAACCTTTCCTACTCAACTAAGTTAAGTTGTAATGGTTGACATTTTTACTAAAACTTAACTAAAAAACCAAAAACTATAGTAAAAGATTGAATTGAAACAAGAATTTCATTCAATAAACAAATATGTTTCAATCGATATTAAATTCAAAAAGGAAGCAAAATCAAAATAATTATCATCTAAAAACGTGTAAGCATTAGAAAAAGCAATGAATTAAATTTTGAATTCCTGGCAAATTTAAAACAAAAAGAAAATGAAGTTTTAAAAACTAGCAAAGATAAGATAGATAGCTTTTGAGACATTATTTATGAGGATTTCGGGAATTTTTTCCTGTCATAAAATTTTCCGACTATATGGATACATATAAGAGAGGGAATGGAAGAGGTGAGAATTAATTACAAAATACAAGTCCAATTAAATATTTATGCACGAGAAAGTGATGATGCATTAAATGCAGGCACATATAGCAGGACAACTATCGTATTATGTATTACAATGGTAATGGAGAGTATACCAATCACCATCCATGATGGTAATAATGTTAGCTTGGCAGGTAAATACCATCGACCTTTTATAGAAGCTAACATTTCTCAACATCACAAAAATATGAGTTAAACATAAAATACGCTCATTATGGAATACTTTACAGTTAATCGAAACCGGTGACGATTACATACACCTGTCGATTCTTTTTAAGAAGCATCACTCGTCTTCTGCTACACAAAACCACAACTAACCCAGTTGATCTACATATTGTCGAGTGGCGTTAATCAACGACGCGTATCTCGAGTAATTAACCCTTTGACCGGGGGTAGATAGTAAGAAGGTATTTCGGGTAGTAAAGGAATGCAATTAAATTCCTCTCATTGCAGCTGTCGACCGTGACACCACCATCTGTTACCGCGTTGCAGACTCAACCGTGAAGTCAGTACGTACGCGCGTTTCCACAGCTACGTAATCCTTTCGCGGCGAGATAAATTTCCAAGTAAAATTACCGATGGAATTACCCGTTGTTCGTAATTGTAGATAATTTTACGCTAGTGATACTGTAAAATATGATACGTCCGAGGTGAGATCTCGCGCGTCGTGATTTTCATAATGTGAAATCTGAACTCAAGTAGGTTTCCATACAAGCAGCTTCTACAGCGCCATCGATCGTACTCAAAGTAAGTCCATTTCGGTGGTGGTTTTCGCATCTTAACGAACAGGGACGGAATTGACTTCTTAAATATTTATTTTAACGCTTTTTACCCATTATTTGAAAAGTGAACGCGACTTTAACGTTTATGGCACGCGACCACGTATTTCGAAGCAGTTTTAAATTATAAATGCAACGGCAACGATCACGCGATATACATATAGTATTCAAATGCTATACAAGAAACGCCTTAGAAACCGATACGTATATGCCGAAAGTATATCGTCGTAACAACCAATTCGACGCTTTTAACTCGTCGGTCACGATTCACACCTAGATCGTGGTACGATTCAATTCACGCGCGAAATACATCGGATATTATTAGTTGCGCAATCGAGACCGCCCGCTCGCCATTTCAACATAAAATAAGATCTGTGACCTATGAAGCTAAGCTCTAGTTTTCCGTACATTTGTTTAGAGATACGGATTTTTCGAAGAAATTTTCAGCTTCCTCGTGCAGGGTTAAAAGACTTAATAATACTCAACGTGAATAATACTGTCGTGGTTGATGATGTCATTAGCGATACTTATAACCGTACGAAATCACCATTATCATTATTTTGTCGTCGTAATCATACCAGAAATTAGAAAAGGCCTTGACGTATTTGTAAATCCGACGACGAAAGTTTGCGTTATATGTTATGCTCTAATCCTCGCAGAAAAACACTACTTGGTATCTATTCGTGAAACTTCACTAATAGTTTTTTCGTCCAATAGTTTACTTTTAGTTCTGTGTGATACAAGTGATACTAATAATGTATTAGTAATATTACACGTATAAATATCACTCGAAGTATTTTAATAGTGAACAACCACAAAACTAAAAGTAAACTATTGGACCAAAAAACTGTTAGTGAAGATTCACTAATACTTACCAGTAGTGCTTTTCTACGAGAGTGTTATTTTCATATATCACAGAGTTGTTATGGACTTCCTTATATATTATGTAGCGCGTCACTTTATCAGCGAGAAGCATTGGAAAACTTAATCCAAGTAAAAATTAATTAAAAATAGGGTTAAACAAAATAGAAAAGGACTTAAAATGTGCATGGAAATTTCAGCTACAAATTTTGTATAATTCCGTGCCCCAAAAATAAAACTATATTACATTAATTTCTTTTAAAATGCCAAAACTATTCACAACATAGTTTGAAAATCGACTAGATAGGGATATTAGTAGTGTTTTATGACCACTACTAAAAGTGCCACTACTACTATCAACATTTTTAGTGATACTATTAGGGATATTAGTGGTGTTTTATGATAACTACTAATAGTGCCACTACTACTTTCAATACTTTTAGTACTACTATTAGTGATACTGGTAGTGTTTCATTGTTACTACTACAGCGCTATTCATAAAGTTTCATCATCACTTCTAGTCACACTATTCATTTATGAATTGTACTATTAGTTCAATAGTAATACGAATAGTAAAACTATTAGTTTTTCCAAAAACCAATAGTGTTTTTCTGCGAGTGATAAGTAACCATTGTCTTTCATTTGTTGTGGGGCATTTCTATTCGAGGGTTCCCAAATGCTGTATCATCTTGCAATAAAATAAATTTTTTTCATTTTTATTCGATTCAAAGGCATTATACGAAATTCATACAAAAATTGCTGCTTCAGGGCACTGACATACGAGCTTGGTTGAAAAAAAAATCAACATTATTACCATTAAGGACTCTTGACTGAAAATTGATTCGAACTAGCTTTAAATCTATAATTGTTTCGGAGTTAAATGCAGTCAAAAGTCCAATGCTGGATTAATTAGAGACACCAAGAAATTTCCGATAGGCTTCATAACCTCTTCGGAAAACAGTGACATAAAATCAGAATAATTCAAAAAGTAAGAAATAATTCAAGGAAAAGGAAGGGAAGGTAACAACAGATTCATTCATTTATTATTTTAAATTTATCGTTTAGTAAGTTTGTCAAGGGATCTTTTATCGAACTAATGAGTCACTGGATGCATATAAAGGTGGAGAAATAGAACAGCTTGACTCAGTCAACAGTAGCGTACCCTAAAGGGACCTACAAGGGGATAAGGATAGGCAGAAAAAGTGGAGCTTAAGAGCTCTATTGTTTTCGAGTTCGATCCTTCCGCTAACAATCAAGCTTTCGATCTTTGAAGCTTTTTCAATTTTTTGCATATATCTCGGAAATGAAGGGTCGTAATGAAAAAATGTATAGGAACAAATTGCTTTTACCTATTTTTCATGAAAATTCACAGAAAATTGAGCTTTTGAACTTGGAAGCTTATTCATTTTTTTTTTAATATCTCGAGAACGAAGGGTCGGAGAGAAAAATGAATAGCAACATAGATGAACTATACATAGATAGCTGAACCTACATTAAATTTTTATCACCCTAACATTGGAGCTGGAATCGTTTTTTGCTTATATCTTGCAAACAATTCAAGATAGAAGTTCGCAAATGGCTCATTTTAAAGAAACTGAAATGTAAAATGATTTAAATTTTTTTTAAAGCTGCTATTGTCTATTTACTTTCGGAATTAATTTCGGAAAAGCGATTTTTTTACTCCATCATTATTTCAAAAAGTAAATCAATAATAATAGTTTTTTCATAGCAAGGCATATTCAGAATTTCATGCTCTTTCGAATGAACTACTTGTAAACTTTCCATCTACATTTTTTCTTGAAATATTTGCAAAACACCAAGCAATAAGTCAAATTTACTTTTAGTACTGGAGCTCATTCACAGAGAGCGCTCTATGAAGTGAATTAGTTTAATTAGAATAACTCGAAACACGTTGATGGCAATATGGCAATATGTTTTAAAATTGAATCCTTTGAGTATTAATACAGTAATACGTAGAGATAAAAGTGTAGTTCCATCAGGGTTTTGATAAATAGCGCAACGCCAACTATGAATTGTGCACTTGGTGTGCACTTACTGTATAGTACCGTGTAAAATTGTACGTTGCGACGGGTTTTCAGTTTTGCTGCGTGACGTCAGAGATTAGTGGGGAAAGAGGAGTGTTGAATGAGTACCAATGAGCACTTTCCGTTTCCGTCCGACCTCTAGTAAAGGGACGTTGGTGCACATCAAGTGCACAATTCGCATCTGATATAGCGCTCTCTATCAGGTCTCTTGATGCGTAATGCTAAGAGTATGGCTTTTATCTCTCCATATTACTATATTAATACTCAAAGATTGAATCATGCATAAAATATCAAACCAAACTATTTCGAATAAGGTGTTTCCAAACACTCCAACTCATTTTTTTCCCCTAGATATTAATAATAGTATATTTCACAACTAGGGAGGTAAAAGTGATTCTTAACGAGTGTACGAGGGTGATAAGTCACACGAGTCTAGATCTAGAAGTAATTTTTCCCCCGAGTAGTGAACGAAATTTTTCCTAAATGTGGGAGGAAAGCGCTCGTATGAGACCCAAGCGATTAGCGAGCGGGAGGTCAAGTAGCGCTTTCCTCCCGTAAGCATGAAAAAAACTTCATGGCTTTTTTTTCAAAATTTATGAGCGATAAATTCGTATACCGTGCGTACGATTGAACCCCATATAGGCAAAGCGAAATTCCCTTTCCATCCGCAACCAATTAGATATAACATGTTGGTAACACTGATTTCTATTTTCATGACCAATCGCAATGTATTTGTTGTCAGTGATGTAATATAAAAATATTTTGAAGTGTCATAAATGGGAATTTGCTGCTTTGCCTGCATGTGGTTCATAGGACACACAGTATATACTGGCGGGCTATCTATTTATTGTAAATTTATAATAGCAATTAGGTCGCTGCAAATTACAGCCCTACAACCAACCTACAACTTTGTAGTTCATACAATTTTCACGAAAGTCAGTTTCATAGAAAAACGAACTCGAAGTTAAAAACTCCAATAATTAGTACATTTTGTTCGCTGTAAGTTCGATGTTTTCATTCTCCGCGAATAACTCGAATAAAACGCGATGAACTGACTCCAAATGTGGGAGAAAGATAAATAGTATGAAGCGTAAGAGTCTTATTGTTTGTGAAGTCGATTCCTTCAATGAAAGTTGAACTTTCGAACTAAACAGATTTTTTAGTTTTTCACAAATATCTTGGGAATGAAGGGTTGTGAAGAAAAATGTATGGGAGCAAAGTTGGAGGAAATTTTATTCCTCACAGTTTTGGTCCTTATATATTTTTCATTAAAGCTCACAGAAAGTTGAGCTTTTGAACTTAATTTCCGTTCTACGATGATAACTCGAGTAAAAATTGACTGATTGACTCTAAATTTGGAAAATAGGTAGAAAAAATGAAGCTTAAGAGCTTCATCATTTTTGAAGTCAATCCTTCAGCTAACAGTCGAGCTTTTGAAACTTGAAGTTTTTCAGTTTTTTGCAAATATCTCGGGAACGAAAGACCATGAAGAAAAAGTGTATAGAAACGAAGTTATAGGAAATTGTATTCTCTACAACTTCGGTTCTCACTTCTCGTACACTTTTCATAAAAGCCCACACAAAGTTGAGCTTTTAAACTTTGAATTCTTTTTTATTCCTTCGTTATCGCTTCCACATACATCAGTTATTCTTCAAAATTATCTCAAAGTCCACTATTTACGTATATCCGTACCTAGTTTTTATCTATTCTGCTTTTCTTGCTCAACAAAAAAGCAATTTTTGAATGGGCTACTTGACGAGGCATTTGTAAAAGTTACTCATGCAACATTAAAAAAATCGGATATTTTTGCCCACATATTTTTTTACTTATTTCAAAACATTTCCCCATTTACTCCCTCTACATTCATCCTTCTTCAAACAATAGTACTACATCATGCGCTTTACACGTTGATGCAATCCTATATTCCAATCATTAATAGGTCACGAGATATTAATTTTCAAAATAAGTCGTTATCGTATAACAATTTTTTCATTGTAACGCGTTATATCATAGTATCTTCAATATTTTGAATAGGCAAACATCTATAATTTCACTTCAGATTCACCATACAAAAGAAGCAAAATGCACCCTGTATAAAACTCCAACAGCACATATCAAGGGTGACAATAACATAAATCGATCAATCAATTTATAGAAACTTCACATATTACATCTAGTTTAAACATTTTAGCTCTCCCAATCCATACAAAGATATTGCTAAGAAAAATCGCTTAAGACGATCGTTAGGGCCATCAAATCATACCGCTTCAACAATATTGCGGTGATACGCCAATAATCTGCGCCTTCTAGAAAATCACAATTTTTAGACTCGCTCGAATACGCTTCTGATGTTTTGCTGCTCTCGTGGTATCTTCAATCGTAGTAAGTAAACGAGGTATCGATGGCCAATAATCACAATGTTGGTATAGATTTCAACAGATGAGATATTGCTCTTGATTTTAATCGTAGAAATTCCGTTTGTTCCACATTTCAATTAGTAAAATGATAAACAACGGAAGTTAAATATTTCTATTTCTGTAGGATAGAGAACTGGAGAGCGCCAAATATTGCTCGTCGATGCGTGGAAAAAATTCTCATCTAATTTTGGGCGTTGACGGGAGAATTTCTTTGGCCAAATAATGAGGGCACCATATCGCGCCAAGAAATTACCAACTGCCTCTCCTTATGGTTGCCACCACAGAATAAAATATAAATCGGACCAAGTTCGAAGATCACGTATAAAGCGTATCTTCCAACTGCGCGAAAA